>CAUYRH010025063.1:0-34862 GCA_963574655.1 Perodicticus potto | reverse complement strand
AACTATCTTACAATCTGATGAGGAACTCTAACACACTCATAAATTATCTAAATCAAACTATTACAATAAGTGTTATAAGATAAGTATTTTCACACTTGCTTGTTTATTTATTTATTTATTCATTTATTTATTATATGCCTACAATATGCCAGATGTCATATTAGGCATGGGTAATATTTTATGAATTATATAAATATAAATAAGGTAGTATTTCTTCTCTCCATGCTTACAGTCTAGTGAAGGAAGTAAACAATAAGAAACTGGTTTTACGTAGCACAAGAACAGGGAAGTAGACCAATGGATCTGATATTTGACAAAGCAAGCAGAAACATACACTGGGGAAAAGAATCCCTATTCAATAAATGGTTCTGGGAAAATTGGATAACTATATGCAGAAGACTAAAATAGAAGCACACCTCTCACCACTCTCAAATATTAATTCACAATGGGTAACAGAACTAAACTGCAAGAGTTTTTATTTTATTTTATTTTATTTTTTGAGGCAGAGTCTCACTCTTATCACCCTGGGTAGAGTGCCGTGGCATCATAGCTCACTTCAACCTCAAACTCTTGGGCTCAAGAGATCTTGCTTCAGTCTCCCAAGTAGCTGAGATTATAGGCACCTGCTATAATACCTAGCTAGGTTTTTTTTTAATTTATTTTTGGTAGAGATGGGGTCTTACTCTTGCTCAGGCTGGTCTTGAACTCCTGAGCTCAAGAAATCTACCTGCCCCTGCCTCTCAAAGAGCTAGGATTACAGACATGGGCCACCACACACATCTATAAGAATTCTTAAAGAAAAAGTTAGAAAAATTCTTATAAACATTGGCCTAGGCAAAGAATTTATGAAGAAAACCACAAAAGCAATCACAGCAACAGTAAAAATAAATAAATGGGACTTGATCAAATTGAAAAGCTTCCACATAACCAAAGAAACAAACATTAGAGCAAATAGACAACCTGTGCAATGGGAGAAAATATTTGCATGCTATAGATTTGATAAAGGGCTAATAATCAGAATCCACAAAGAACTCAAGCAAATCAGGAAAATAAAGTCAAACAACTCCATTCAGAAGTGGGTAAAAAACATGAAAAAACTTTTCAAAAGATAGACTAATGGTCAATAAACATGTGAAAAAGTGCTCAACATCTCTAATTTCCAGGGAACTGCAAATCAAAACCACACTGAGGTATCACCTAACTCCTGTGAGAATGGCTTTTATCAAAAAGTCCCAAAACTAAAATGGGACTGAAGGCAGAGATAAATGCAGACAAATGTTGGCATGAATGCAAAGACAAGAGCACTCATACAAGAAGAAGCAGATATTTCAGGACCATGAACTATCTAGTTATGGGGGAAAAAGGTAAATTCTTATGTGTTAGTGATCCTGACAGATGTGTAGTATAACAGGGTGGAGGGATGACGGGACTGCAAAGTAGGAGAACTTCTATGGAAGCCAGTGTGCAGATACCCCAAAGAACTAAAAGCACACCTACCATTTGATCCAGCAATCCCACTACCCAGTGTTTAACGAAATGAAAAAAAGATATTTTATAAAAAAGACACTTGCACTCCAATGTTTATAGCAGCACAATTCACAACTGCAAAGATGTAGAAATAACCCAAGTACCCATCAATACATGAGTGGATTAATAAAATGTGGTATATTCATACCCTGGAGTACTACTTACCCATAGAATTAGTGAAGTAATAATACCTCTTATATGAACCTGGATAGAAGTGGAGATCATTCTTCTAAGTGAGATATCACAAGAATGGAAAAACAAACATTATTAACTTAGAACTAATTGATCAACTTTTAGATGCATATATGGAAAAAGCACTCATCAAAAATCAAGTAGAAGGGGAAAAAGGGAATGGGTGAACTCACACCTAACAGGTACAATGCACACTATCTGGGTAAAGGGCACACTTATAACTAAGACCCAAATGGTACAAAAGCAATTTATGTAACCAAAACACCTGTGTCCCCATAATATTCTGAAATAAAATTTTTAAAAAAGAAACTGGTTTTGCATCATCATACAGTAAACACTATATTAGATGTCCAGATATAATCAATGGCGATACCTAAGAAAAACATTAGGGCCTAGTTCTAGATAATCGCCTTTGCTTACAATGCAGTCTCAACCCCTTACTTGGCACACATACTCTTATAACCCTGGTAACCTACTCACCCTGAAGAACTGAGTTCAATGCTATAGACTCTGCTTTTCCTATAGACCCCAGGATAATTTAGCAGCTCTATGTTTGAGACACCTATCCTAATGTTTAACAAATAGGAACTCCATAACCATTTTTTTAAGGAAGGACTCTGAAGTAAGAATATTGATACTTTACTATATCATTTTAGTTTTTCCAAGACCTGTACCTATCACCTTGAAGAGCCAAGAAATATTGGCAACTAACCACTGAGTCGTTGATTTAATTTTTCACAATGTCTGAACTATATAAACTAAGCCTGACACAAGTACACCTTTTTTTTCAGATTACTAGGGAACTACTCTCTTACAATCGCAAGTTAATAACATCTCATTTGATAGCTGGAGCGTGCTTCCTGGTGAGCCTTGAAGTAAACATCAAGGGCCTATGAGGTTAACATCAAATGTTTGGCTCCTTCTGTTTCTGGGAACTTCAAAGAGAGGGCTCCCTCCACCCTGTTATACTACACATCTGTCAGGATCACTAACACATAAGAATTTCCCTTTAGTTCCCATAACTAGATAGTTCACTGTCACGAAATATCTGCTTCTTCAGAGGTGACATCATGTATCAGTTGATTAAAGAAATGCTACTGCTAGAGCAATACCCCCTCACACCCATTCCCTTGTTAAATATTTTTCTTATGGAGTCTCTTTTTCTCTTCTTTTCTTTTTTTTTTAAAGGCTGGCTTTATTACTTTTAAGTGATTTTAATGCATACAAAATCTCAAAAGTCTATTAAATTCCCCAATTTACAACAAAGTTGTTGCAGATCAAAATATTGTTGCATTGTCCCCCCTCACAAATTCAATCTAGTTGTGAAATACACACACACACACACACTCCTTCATTCGGATTTTCTGAGCTGAGAATTATACATACAAAACAAAGACAGCACTAGTAGAATCAATAAACTTACAAAAATTTAAATGTAAATTTTATATAGAAACCATGATGTGTTATAAATAAGAAGGAATGCAAAAAACAAGTAGCCTCTACTGTGCTTTAGTTACCTACTGTTGTGTAATAAAATAACCCCAAAGCTCAGTGGCCTAAACCAGCATTTTATTATTAACTTCTCACAGTTCTATGTGTTAACTGGGTGAACAGGGTGGTTCTCAGTGGGATCTCTTATAGGATTCAGTCAAGTAGCTACTGGGGCTGGAGCTATCTGAAGGCAGAGCTGGTCAAGATGTCCAATATAGCATCTTCATTCCCATGACTGCTTCTCATCGGGGGTGATTGAAACAGCTGGAGAATTACCATGAAATTCCACTTCTCCCACTTGGCCTTGCTGGCTGGCTAGCTTGGGCTTTCCTTCACACCATGGTGACAGCTGGTTTCTTCTAGACTGCTTGTTCCAAAAGACCCAGATGAAACATTGGAAAGTGTTGACCTTGACCTGGATATCATTCAGCATCACTTCCACCACATTTTACTGCTTAAAAACAAGTTACAGGGATCTCAGCTTTAAGGAAAGATGGCCACACAAGAATATGAGTACAGAGAGATCTGGCTCAAGTGTGAGCCATCTATGAAAACCAGGTAATTGAAACTCTAGTCGTATTTGTTTACCAATTGTGATATTTTAATTTAAATGTTAGGTCAAACAGGTGGCATCCAAAAGGTTGGCAGAGAATATGAATATACAGATCACTCGATGGATTGCATAGGAAAATGATTCACAATCATAACTCGTATTAGCAAATGAAAATGTATTTCACTCTTAATTTTCTGTACTCACAAATAAGATCAAGTAAATAAAATTTATAGGTAATTTTTACATCCTCCCTTCTGCTACTACTAATCACCATTCTTCTAAAAATACTTCTATAATGAAGGCAATAACCAGTCTTCATTGCATACTTCAATAAAAAGGTTGTTTTAAGAAAAAGTATTTGATGCATTTGTATTTTATCTCTTTTGCTTTGGTGCAGAGTCTAATAAGCAGCAGGGAGGCTAAAAAACATTAAGCAATAACATGGCTGAAAGATGGTATAGGACAATGAAGAGAGCTATTCCTTCCTGTGACTACTAGAAATGTAACAAAATAGGCTAAGGCTTCAGGGAGCCATGCACGTCAAAGGAAACAATCTCTCCACCACAACACAGAAAGACATTCTTCAACTCTAAACTTTTATATCTCCCCGCAGAAAATGCCTATGTTGCTTACATTTGAAATCAGTGTGACTATGCATGCTAATAATACGGCTTATTCCAGCACTCACTATGTGGTTAGAATTTATAACTTGATTTGGACCTGACTAGAGATATGATTTTGTTGACTAATCCACTTCTGTCTTAAAACAAGCAGATTATGTTTGTCAGTTTTTGAATGCTATTAGGTTAATTCAATCTAGGAAAGCTAATTGGGTCAGTGTGTTATTTTTAAGAGGAAACCTGATTCCCAACCTAAGACAGACGGTAGAGATAGGGTGCTGCCCCACACAGCGAGCCGTGTCTGAAATGTTTAGAATCAAGAAAGCTTCTCGCGGAGCGGGGAGCATCACAGCCCTGGGCATGAATCGGACACCCCCTGAGCGTCCACAGTTTTGAAAATCTGATGTGAGAACAGTTGGTGTGTTGCCTGAGAGCAAAGACTGTATATATTTTTGATCATGTTAGAAAGAGAAAGAATAGCTTCTTAAATAACTAGGTAAGATGACATGCTTCAAGCTGGTCTAGTTCTTGAGGCCTCATTAAACCTAAAGATTATTTGTCATGCTATGAGTTTGAATTGCTCTTTACAGAAGTTTTCAAGATGTCAATTTATACATGCAAGCATGCAGTATTCCAAGAAATGACACTTTAGTAGGCTGTATTGATTCTTCTGTAACTTTCAGGAATGCATATGCTGCCTGCAGTCACTAATACCTCAATGACTAATTTATATCTAGGTTATATGAGCATCAGTCTCTTTTCCCAATCACCAAGGATTGCATTGCCTTGTTTAACATGGGTGATAGTATCCCAACTGAGGAGATAAACGAAAACCCAGACGGTTTGTTGTATTATGGTATATTTTATTTTGTAAATTTTCAAGGATAAGTAAATATATATTTTCTCTTCTTTGACACATCCACTTTCAAATAAAATAGCACTGTTCGGATACTTCGCTATCTATAATAATCTCACCTCAATACACAATCTTTTTCAGGACTGGTTATTTGGAGTATAATATTGGTCACAAAAACTAGTTTGTATTGAAGGAGACAGAGGTTTCAGGATTCACTTGTGGAAACAGAATGTATTAAGCCATTGAATTCCGATGAAGATTTACAAATCTCTCTGTCATTCTGGAGGAACAAAGAGTTAAAGGCTAAAAGATTGTGAAATATTTACTTTCTTTGTTGAAAACTATTTTTTATGTTTTTGTGAGCAGAGACGAGGGCACAGTGGGGTGTAGGTAGTGAGGAGGCCGTGGGGAAAGAAGGGATCGTGATGGAATGAGGAGGAGAAGAAAACAGAGGAAAGAGAGGAGAAGAGAAAAGGGGGAGAGGAGGAAATAGGGAGGATAAAAGGGGGGCGTGGGTGAGAGGACCAGGAGAAGGGAGGAGACAGGTGTAAGTACTGGGCTGTCCCAATATTTACTTTCTTTTGACTCCAAACGAGGTAAGCCAGAAATGACGTTGGAAATTGACAACGGAGCAGACAATACAGCTGACAGCAAACGGTGGGGACATAATTCCTGGTTGTCCTTGTAACAGCACCACCTCAACGTAAGGATGTTACGATGAGAAAAGACTTAAGCCAAGAAAGTACTAGAAACTGGAGGTAAAACAACACCTGGATTAAGGCTTAGCAAATTACTGACAGTGCCTCTTTTTAGGTGGCCCTTAAGTTAAGAATGGTTTTTTCACTTTTTAAGACATTTCTTTAAGAGTCTTGGGGTAGGAATTTCTAATAGCTATGAAACTTGCTTGAAAATACCATCAGTAGCTAATTAATGGCATAAGGTTAGAAACAGTATTCTGACCACTTTAAAATAAATGAAACATTTTTTCCCTTCTTACTGTGTTTTCTACCTCCTTGTTTATAAGCAGAAAATCTATACCAATTATAAAGCTTTAGCTTTACAGATATCTCCCTGCTCTGGAATTTTAGTAGAAGTACCATTTTCCTCTTTGCCTCATTAGTGCCTCTAATCATCATGACTCAGAGACTGCAATTCCTAAACCAGGAGTGGGCAAGCAAGTGGCGTTGTTTAATAAGAACACTTTTTATCATGGTCAATACATCCCACAGCAAAATGCCGGGGGTTGGATATTTCCACATCTACTTGAATGTCAGAAGTCAGAGCCTGTTAATGTTCTTGCAAAGACAACTAGAAAAATCTGATGAGCTAAAACACTGGAGGAGAGAGAGCATTCTTAGGTGAGCTTACATTCACTCTTGTAGGGGCATTTATCAATTCTGAGAGTGGGCTGAGCATCAGGTCAAGCCTAGGAAAAAAGTCTCTATGAAAGGGAAGGGGAGGGGTAAGAAAACATAAATTCTTGAGAAGCCATGTTGAGCTGGAATAATAAATTCCAAATTCAAACACACTTTTTTTCCCAAAGAGCATTGCCAGGTTAAGGGCCCAGGAGTTAGGAAGAAAGCTTCTGAAAGTCACAGTAAATCCCTCACCGTCACACAGTACAGAGGAAATACAAATGTATTGGCCAAGGGACCTTCCTCATTACATGTCAGTCTCTCCTTCAAGACATTTGTCATATTTAGAAGCTTCATGGGGCTGGAGTCTGGAGCTATGGCCCTAGGAAAATCAGGACAGAGCTTAATCTTTTGAAGACTTTTAAGAATGTAGATACCGAAACTTTAAAGGCACTTAATAAAAATCCTAGGAGGTCTCTTGAAGGAATAGAAGTAAATTTAGCCTTACTAAAACTATGACCTTTCAGTCCAGCTCAGTTCCTGGATGATAGGGCCCAGCGCAGGGACCCGCCCAAATAGAACCAAGCCCAGGAACACAGAAACCAGCGCCCAAGTCCTGCCCAATAAGGAATGAGCACACAATCCCCACCCTCCAAACCCCTTACATTGTCATCCCACCTTAACCCACATGCTGACTTCTTTTCTGGACTCAGCCCACTCATACCCAAGTGAATAAGGGCCACAATGACCAAACAGAACCTGGACTCCATTTCCTTTTGTTCACGTCTTGGAATAACTGCTCCAGGACAGGGAGAAGCTCCTTCTGGGGGCTGAGATACTCCCCATCAGACCCATTTCCAATTAGAGAGTCTTGTTCCAAGGAGAGGAAGGGAAATGAGAGGAGCCCTCTGACCTCTGCCCAGAACCCATCCATTATTAGTGAGATGAGCATTTGTCTATAGCCCCTCTTTGAGACTTTAAACTCCTCTTTCCTTTCTCCACTCAAACTTCTGTCCCACCTACTTCATTTCTGGCCCTTTCAAGCATTCGGATATAGCCCCTCTCTGAGCATTTCAACTTCCCTTGCCTTTCTCCATTCTAGGCTGAAAAACTCCCAAAATCCATGCTTCCTAAATCCAGCACCAGTCACAAGTCAGACTCACCCATCCAATGCCTAGTGCGTGGGGACAAAACACACTAGGCTTGGAACTCTCTTTTCAGGCTGGTTAAAGGTCCTTGAGGGATGCCTGGTAACCTCTCCAGCCCCAGCCTTGGCCACTTCCATCCTCCTCCTCCTCATAAATTCTCTTTTCAATTTCGCTTTAACCTCATCTGTTTTCTACCTCCAGTTTCCCATATGGGGACCGCTCAGTCACAGATTCCCCCTTCTTCACCTTTAAGCTGCCTCCTAAACTCACCTCTAGCCTCTACACTTTTATCCTGACCTTAAACCTAAATGCCTCATCTTTTTCTGTAATACCACTTGGCCTTTGTACAAACTAGACAATGACTTGCAATGCCCTGAAAATGGCACCTTTAACCTTTCAATCCTCCCTGACCTCAACAATTACTGTCAGATATTGGGCAAATGGTCAGAAGTCCCTTACATCCAGGTCTTCCTCCTCCTCTGGAACATTTCTTCTTTGTGTTTGTCTTATGAACCTTTTCAAATTTTCCTTGCACAGGCCAAATCAGCCCTCCCCGAACCCCCCAAGTCCCCTGAGTCTATGACCGAGTCCCCCACTATGACCCAGCAGACAACCTCCTCCCTACCTGCAGAATTCCACCCCATCTCACCTCTGTCCATCATCCCCCACCCACCTCTGCTGCCTGAGGACAGGAAAGGAAAGATGGCAGACCCAACTTCCCTACCTCATACTAGATCTGGCCATGTCTTTGGGCGTTCCACTTTCAGATCACCACAACCTCTGTACCCCCTTCCAAGAAATTACAGGAATGGACGGTATCACCAGGGTTCATAACACCTTTTCTCTCTCAGACCTGTCCCACATAAATCAGAAACCAGGTTCATTCTCCACAGATTCCACAAAATACTCTCAAGAATTTAAACACCTAACTCAATCATATGTTCTGACCGGGTACAATTTATATGTCATCCTCACCTCTGCCCTAACATCAGAGGACAGGGAGCAGGTTTGGACTCAGGCCCAGCTTCACACCAAAGATCCATAGAGAACAGATCTAACCCTGCTGGAGGGCACTAGAGCCATCCTCCAGGAAGACTCCAATTGGAATTACCAAACTGATGTTGCTAGAGTCCACCTCCTTAAACCACATGGTCCAGTGTCTTTTACAAGGACTTAAAAACCAGCCCATAAGACCATCAATTATAACAAACTAAAAGAAATAACTCAGAAATGGGACGAAAACCCTGCCCAGTTTTTAGCCCATCTTAATGAAGCCCTCCACCACTATACTACCCTCAAACCCCTCAATGAGATCTCATTGACCTGGCTTTCAAGGTCTTCAATAACTCAGAAGAGGCCTGTAAGCAGCAGTGCCTCTCAGAGCTCTAGTTATTGGCTTCCACCATTAGACAAAGCTACTTCTCAAAACTCATCTGGACAGTCCAGAAAAAGAAAACCTCCCCTGGTACCATGCTTTAAGTGTGTTAAAACTGTCCAGACAGTGCCTAGTGGCCAGCTTTAACACACTTAAAGCATGGTACCAGGGGAGGTTTTCTTTTTCTGGACTGTCCAGAGAGTGCCCAAATCCATCTCCCTCCCAAGCTGTGTCCAGTCTACAGAGATCTTCACTGGAAGTCTGACTGCCCAGGTCCTGCTGAGGATCCAGTTCTCAGTCCCTCCAAGTACCTGGCTGAATTCTCTGACCTCTTGGGCTTGGCCACTGAAGAATAATGTTTCCTGGAGAGTCAGCTGGCCCCTGGGTTGATCACCAAGACTGAGCTTCGGGTAACTCTAATAGTGGGAGGTAAGCCAATTTCTTTTCTCATTGATACTGGGGTCACTTACTCTACCCTACACTCCTACAAAGATCTTTTATAACCAACAGAGATCTCAGTGGTGGGTATTGATGGCAATTTGCTATTCCCTCACACTATCCAACCCTTGTGGTGCTCACTTTCTGGACACTCTTTTTATATTCATTCCTTATCATTCCTTCATGCAGCATTCTCCTACTAGGCAGAGATATCTTCTCAAAATTACAAGCATCCCTGATGTTTCCTGCCAGCTCCCACCTCTCATTACCCATCCTACTCCTCTCTAACCCCTCCCCTACAACCCCTCTATTTTCTCAATCTGACCTCCCCATAGACCCCGTCATGTGGGTTACCTCTCTTCCTGCTATAGCCTCCCATCATTCCCCCATTCTCATTGCCCTCTGACCGCAGCATTCATATACTTCCCTTAAACAATACCCAATCCCCATGGTGGCCCTGAGGGACACTAAACCACTCATTCTCAAATAGCTGTCAGCCAGTATTCTCAAACTTACAAACTCCCCCTACAATACTCCCATCCTTCCTGTAAAGAAAACCCGATGGTTCACATCAGTTAGTGTAAAACGTACCGGCCATCAATGAAATTGTTCAGCCTATCTACCATTCTTTCCACTACACAGTTTTAGATCTCAAGGACACATGTTTTACCATCCCCATCCATGAGTTCTCCCAACCACTCTTTGCCTTCACCTGGACTGACCCCAATTCCTCCACCAGACAACAACTCACCTGGACAGTTCTCCCACGGGGATTTAGAGACAGTCTTCATTGCTTTGGTCAGGCACGTCAAACTGACTTCCAGCAATTAACTTTACTGAAAAATTCACAGTTCTTCAGTAAGTAGATGACCTTCTCTTATGCAGCCCCTCCCCCAGGACTCCCCGACAAGACATCACTCACTTATTCCTTTTCCTTGACACCAAGTGGTATAGAGTGTCCCCTTCCAAAGCTCAGTTAACCTCTACCTCTGTCCGATACCTCGTCTTTCTCTTACAGGAATGAGAAAAACTCATTTCCCCTGACCTCATTCAGGCCATCTCCTCCTTATCCCTTCCACAAACAAAAAATGACCTCCTCTCCTTCCTGGGGGTTCTAGGATATTTTTGAGCCTGGATTCCCAATTTCATGGCCTTGGCTAAACTGGTATCATGCTTTAAGTGTGTTAAAGCTGGCCACTAGGTCAGATTTAACACACTTAAAGCATGGTACCAGGGGAGGTTTTCTTTTTCTGGACTGTCCAGAGGAGTTTTGAGAAGTAACTGGAGTTTGTCTAATGGTGGAAGCCACCACTAAAGGCCCACCCAACTGACCTCATAGACCACAACAGCTTTGGTCAAGTTCCTTCCTCTCCCTACAATGTTCTCTGTCCTAAGCACTCTCCCTCCATCTCCCTGATCCCCGCTATCCATTTTACCTCTCAGTGTCAGAACATGAAGGATGTGCAATAGGGGTCCTAACATAGAAACCTCCCAATAATCACCTCCCAATAAAATTCCTCTCAAAACAGATAGAATTCACAGCCTTAGGCTGGCACCTTGCCTCTGAGTGGTGGTAGCCACGTCCCTCCTTTTCCTCAAGGCCCAGAAACTTACCCACCATACCCCCACATATCTACTTACCCCTCACAACATTTCTTCCCTTTTAAAACACCAACGTTTATCTTCTTTATATTCCATACCTTGTTTACTCCAGCTCCTAATCCTCTTTATAGAAAACCCAGACCTTCACTTTCTCCCTGGCCCTGCATTTAACCCCTCAGTTCCATTAGCTGCCCTCCACTCATATGACCCCTACACTTTTCAGAACCCTACACTTTTCAGAATTCATTCTATGATTGCTGGCCTTTAGTCACAGTAGATACACCCTTTCCCCAACATCTCCCTCTTTCCCTTACCTGCTGGGAGAATGGGTACCAAAGACCCCATTCTTTGCAAAAAGAAAGCACCCTCAGAAAGAGGAAAATTAAAAAGTAAGCTGAGTGAGTTAGAACAAAGAAATTCAGCTAGTTTACATTTAAGCTAGCCATTGCTAAAAAGCTTTTGCCTTTTCTGAAATTCTAGCCTGTTGGGGACACAGTTTATAAACACCCTGCTGGGTCTGTGAGCACTGGGAGGAGAATAATGGCCATAGAAGAGATTATGGCAAATCCTAGAAAAGATACATCTTCTAGGGCATTTCCTGCCCATTAAAAGGCAAAGCAGGTACCTATTGTGGAGATTTGCATTTGCCTGGAGCAGAGATCAGGGGAGTAGCTTGAGCCCTGAGATATGGACAGAAGAGCTTATACCCTTTATTGCAGAGGAAGATCCTCTGTGCTGGTGATGGGAGGAAAAGTCTTCCCTCCCACTGATTCCTCAAAGAAGTTCAATGCCAGTGGCATTTTACTCCACAGAGAACAAGCAGGGTTTAACACCTCCCTAGAAATCTGTGTGTGTGATCTCAAGCAGAAGGCTCTCCCAATACAAGGCTCAGATTTCAGATTTCTGAAGGCTACCCTTAAGGTTCATAACAGTAACAATAGGAGCTGGTATGCTCAATCAGAGAAACTGCTGCCATCTTTGTTCCCTCCCTCATCTTACCCTCTGGGAAAATAGACTTCAATAAAAGCAGAGTGGAGCAAACACTCTGGGCCATTGCCAGAAGCCCACAAACAGGCAATGGACCCCTAAGCTCCCACCTTTAAGTCTACTCCATGTCTCATGTCTCTTTCTTTACCATGGTTTCTAACTTTATAATTCTTCAATGGATTGCTGCCAGTTTCCACAGGTCTTAGCAGACCCTGCTCCCAGGGTGGGACCCCAACACTTACCTACCCCCGAAGACACCTGGTTTATCGAGGGCAGTTCTTCTAAGCCCACTGCTCACTCCATTGCCAAGGCAGGCTTTACCATTGTGTCTTCTTCCCACATTATCACCTCTACTACTCTGCCCCTCAGTACCTCCTCACAACACGCAGAACTCTTAGCCCTCATTAAAGCCTTACAACTCACACGAGGCCACTCCATTAACATATACACAGATTCCAAGTATATTTTCCATATAATCCATCACCATGCAGCCATATGGCAAGAAAGAGGATTCATTACCACCCAAAGCTCCTCTATTGTCAACACCACACTCATTAATAACTTCTTGAATGTGGCCACTCTCCCAAAGGAAGTAGACATAATCCACAGTAAGGCCACCAAACTAAAACTGATCCAATTTCCAAAGGCAACCAGAATTCAATGTAGAAGCCAAATGGGAAGCTCAATGCTCCTACATGCCCCCTGCCCCCACCTCACACCAGAAGGCCAGTACTTGTCCTTTGATAAATTATCTCTGGTATATACATCCCAAAACTAGGACAATTACCAGCATCTTCCCACATGGGGAGGATGGTTCCCTCAACAGGGAAAATTTATTCTTCCTTCCTCCCAAGCATAAAATATCCTCTCTTCCCTCCACAATACTCTTCACGTTGATTCCTGGCCTCTTTACACCCTTTCTTCTCTGCTTCTCTCTCACCCATGACTATCTTCCCTTTTAAAACAGATAACCCAGTCTTGCACAATCTGCAGCACACAGGTCTCACCCAAGGGGGCCATAAAGACATCCCCTTTTCCCACATCAGGGCAGGGGCCAAATCCCCAACAAGACTGGTAGATTGAATCAACCCACATGCCACCTGTATGAAAACATAAACTTCTTTTAGTTTGGATTGATATCTTCTCAGAGTGGGTTGAAGCCTTCCCCACAACAGGCAAGAAAACCCATGAAGTTGTCTCCACCCTTCTCTACCACATTATTCCTAGATTCAGCTTCCCCATCTTCAGTCACAGCAACAATGGCCCAGCTTTTATTAGCCAGATCACCTCTCAAACCTTCCAAACCCTAAGAATTCAGTAGCACTTACATGTGCCTTACATGCCCCAATCATCAGGAAAAGTAGAACAGATGAACAACATCCTTAAACAACATCTCACCAAATTAGCACTCCAACACAAATAAGATTGGATTAAGCTCCTTCCCATTTCTTTACTCCACATTTGCTCTACTCCTTTACTCCTTACAAACCCCTCTTTTACAGCACTTTTGAAATAATGTATGGCAGAACTATTATTCTGAGCCCTGCACCCCCTCCCCTAGACTCCATCTTAGGAAACTATTTTCCCATCCTCCAGGAAACAAGGGACAAACTTAGAAAAATAATAAACCAGCTCCTCCCCCAACCTCAGCAGAGAAAGTCAGAGACTAATTGGCAGGACCACAAGTTTTTCTCAAATCTCCGGTGCCCCCCGAGATGCTATCCCCTCACTGGACAGGCCCTCACATAGTTCCCTATAGCACTATAGCACCCCCATGGCTGTTCACCTCTTGGACCCCTCCTCCCCAACTAGTCTGGATCCACCAATCCCGAATAAAGCTGTGTCCTACAGAAAAACTTCCAAAATTGGAAGACAACCACTGGAAATTATAAGTACTACTCCCATCCCCTTAAACTCACCAGGATCCCCAAAGCCTTCCCTTCCCCATAACTTTCCACCCTGATTCTTCCCTTTTCTCCATAACTTTTCTTAAGGTGCCTGGCTACTAATCCACATTCAAAGCTGGGATGATCTCTTTGAAGCCTTTAAAGATCGGTGGCTACAAGGCACCTTCCAAGACTTTCCCCCTGAGGAAATCCAAGTTATCCTTTTCTTACTCCTTTTCCTTCTGGCTACCTCTCCTGTCATTCCTGGCCCTTCTTCCCTCCCCATCGACCCTGACTGAACGCAGAGGTTGTCCTACTACCCAAACCTCGTATCTCCATGAATATCTTACCAATCTCCATTCCCACGTCAACTACACCCAATTCTTACCTCAGATCCCCTATTTCACTAGCCACACTTACATGCCAGCACACTGTTATGATGTTACCAAAGGCTCCGAATGTTCATATGGAGGAAAGAGGTACTGGACTGGCAAAATAACAGTGGCCCAGAGGGGAAGCCAGGACTACTGTCTGCTGGACCTACCTCACGCGTGTAGGATTATCAGATAGAGGAGGAGCCCAGGACACAGCACATCAGCAAGAAACAGGATAACTCATTAAAAGAAAAAAACTCCTCTCTTCCAGTAGAACCCCTCCACCCTATAAAGCAGTGGCTCTCAACCTTCCTAATGCCGCGACCCTTTAATACAGTTCCTCATGTTGTGGCGACCCCCAACCATAAAATTATTTTCATTGCTACTAGCAATGAAATGGTTTGGGGTCACTACAACATGAGGAACTGTATTAAAGGGTCGCGCCATCAGGAAGGTTGAGAACCATTGCTATAATGGATTAGACCTCACTGTCTTGCAAGACCTACAACACTCCCTTATTCCCCAGCTTTTAAAAGCCTCCTTCTCGGCTGGCCTGAACTCTTCCTCTCTCCTCTCCCCATTGGGATGCTGGATGTACCTATCTTTATACCAATATCTTTTCAATCCCATACCTGTACCTGACACATATAACTCTTCCATTCCAGCAGGAAATAACACAGCTCTGTTTGGCCCCATAACTACAGGCTTTCCGCCCCTAGCTTCCCCCAATTTAAACTGCTTCAATCTCACCAGTACAGGAGACTGTGTAGGCTTTATAAAAGCTGATCTCTGTTCCCTCAACTCAACTTTTCCCTTGAATAACTCCTCCTGCCCCTCCAGGAATATTTTTCCTCTACAGCTACTCCATCTATCGGTGCCTGCATGTTAACCACTCTGGTCTTTGCGCCCAAGTTTTCCTCACCCCCACCCAAGTCCCTTTTGTGAATGCCTCCTCCCTAACTCAGGCCCTGACTCATACCCCTACTTCCAGACAAAAAAGAGCTCCCTTCCTCCCTGTACTCCTTGGAACAGGCATAGAGGCTGGACTTGGCAAGGGCATTGCAGGCATTTAGTACATCAACTCACTTTTACCACCAACTCCCCCTAGAACACAGAGAAAATATGCAAAAGGTAGCTGACTCTTTAGTCACCCCACAATCCCACATTAATTCTTTAGCTGCAATAGTCCTCCAAAATCACCGAGCCTTAGATTTACTTACAGAAGAAAAAGGAGGCACATGCATTTTTTGGGAGAAGAATGTTGTTTCTTTCTCAACCAGTCAGGAATAATCACAGGCAATGTAAAAGAACTCTGAGAACGAATCAAACAGAGACAAACAAATCTTGAATCATCTAATCCCTGGTCCTTATTCAATTCCTGGCCTCCTTGGTTATTTCCTATTTTAGGGCCACTAATTATGATCTTTCTCATTCTCAGTTTTGGACCACCTCATGTTCCAATTTATTAACCAGGCAGTCACACAAAAAACAACCGCTCATATCCTCACCCAACGTGGATAATAACCAGTTCAGACTGAAGACCCAAGAGTATTCCTATAAACACCCTGCTCCCTTTTTATCCTTATAGGCAGCCCACTTGACCCTCAATCTGCAGGAAAGAGTCAAAGAGATACCACGCCCATCACTCTACCTCCTTAAAAAGACTGGATGATAGAGCCCAGCGCGGGGGCCCGTCCAAATAGAATGGAGCACAGGAACACAGAAACAAGTGCACGAGTCCTGCCCAGGAAGGAATAAATGCACCAGTCCCCACCTCCCAAACCTTCTTATTCCCACCCTGCCTTAACTCACATGCTGACTTCTTTTTCAAACTCAGCCGGCTTGCACCCAAGTGAATAAAGGCCCTGTGCCCACACAGAACCTGGAATCTGTTTCCTTTCACTCATCTCTCAGAATAACTTCTCCCTAATGGACTTCAGGTGGTCAGTCTCCAATCCTAAATTCCTAGCAGAGTTAAATGAGATAGCTTTCTGAAGAATATCAAGGTCATCTGGAGCCTTTATAATTCGCAATGTCTGCATTACAATAAAAATCACTGATAAGTGAAAGAACAAGAAAAATGCAACCAGTCATGAAAATAAAAGTAGGCACTGAAAGTCAATCCACTGATAATCCAAGTAACCCATTAATGTGTACTGAAAAAATAAAGGAATTCAACTTTTAGTATCTGTCCTGCCATGTAAGAAGCTTGGAAGTTGTCACTCCCATTCACACAAGAACAAAGCAAAATAAACTGAAAATTAACAATTTTCCTTAGAGTCATCATAAAATTGAAATCAGAGGTCAAGCCCCTGCCTTAATGATTGGAGAAACAGGCAGATGGAGGGAATCACAACATATTAGAGCACAAACCATCCCCAGAACCAGTACTGGAGTAGGAAAACCTAAATTATGATTGGAGAACTGCTAAAGGATTAGTGTAGACAAGTCAGAGAGTTACAAAGTCCGGGGGGCCCAAGAATTGAGGGGCCCCATGCTTTTCTGAATTTTACCTCCAAGAGTTCTAGGCTTTCTAAGTGAAGATTAGATAAAAATCTCATGATTTGGACAGAGTAAGGGAGAAAATATAAATTTGAAATAAGCCCAGAGCTTTCCATTCTCAATAAGATGTGTACTCAGAGGAAATTGTCTCGCCAGAGCCTAATTGCCTTTGGTTTTACCAAAGTCTGGCCAACCTTGGGGAGTGAAAATGACCCATTGTGGCCTTCCTTAGCCTTTCACTGGGGGGAACAGGATGCCCAGCTACAGCTCCTCTACCCTCCTCTCTCATCCAAGCAGGGGTGGGGACTGAGAAGCCCTCGAAAACGTCCTAACCCGGGGTCAGAGGCTCCCCAGACACCGGAGACCTAATCTCAGAACTACAGAATGCTTTTGTTTTCTCTCCCCCTGCACCTGCTGCCAAGTCAGTGGGGCCCTGGCATACTAGTATCAGGGTAACAGATACGAAGAACTGCATCTCAGACCTTATTGAAGAAGTTTCTATGGAACTCCGAAGATAATAGGGAGGACAAAAACAGGAACACCAGAAAAAATTTAGTCTTGGACACCTGAAGCTACAGCAAACGAGAAACACAGCCTAACCTCCGGACAGAGCATATATGATCCAGGCATATCATATTCAACTGCAAAAATAAAACTAGGTCAGACTTCTCTGTTGAAACCATACAAGCAAGAAGTAAAGGAAATTAAACACTAAAAATGTTGCAAGAAAAAGCCACTAATCTAAACTTATGCATTCTGTGAAATTACCCTTCAAAAGTGAAAGAGAAATAAAGGCTTTCTCAAACAAAAATGGAGTGAATCGGTCACCAGCAGTCTCGCCTTGCAAATAATGTTAAAAGGTATCCTTCAAACTTTTATACGCTGTTGGTGGAAAGGTAAACTAGCACAGCTACTACGGAGAACAGGATAGATATTTCTCAAAAAAACTACAAATAGAACTATCATATGAGCCAGCCATTCCAGTGCTAAGCATTGATCCAAAGGAAAGGAAATCAGTATATTGAAGAGCAATCTGCCCTCCCGTGTTTATTGCACTGCTATTCATAATAACCTAGATACGAAATCAACCTAGGAGTTTAACGACAGGTGAATGAGTAAAGAACGTGTGGTGTATATACACAATGGAATACAATTTAACCCTACAAAAGAATAAACTGTCATTCATGGCAACATAGATGGAACTAGAGAGAATTATGTTAAGCAAAATATGTTCTCACTCATATGTAGAGGGAAAAAAATTGCTATCACAGAAGTAAAAAATAGAGAAGGAACTCGAGCAGCTGGAAAGAGCAGGGTGAGGAGAGACAGGAGAGATTTGTTAAAGGATAAAGAATTATAGCTAACCAAGGGAAATACGTTCCAGTCTTCTGTGGTTCTGAGGGATGACTATATTAACTGTAATACATGATATGGTTTCGAATAGCTAGAGGGATGCCCCCAACTCAAAGAAATGATAAATGTTTGAGATGATGGAAGTGCTAATTATCTCTATCTGACCACTACGTTATGTGTATTGAAACATCATCATATACTCCACGAGCATGAATAATTACTGTATTTAGATTAAAAACAAACTATAAGGCAAATCTAAAGAAAAACTAAATGAGAGAAGCACTAAGTGCCCAACAGAATAACTAGAATCCATTGAGGATATCAAATACTGGTTAGGATATGGAGCGAAAACAACCCTCATTCATTGCTGGTAGGAATGCTCAATGTTACGTCCACTACCAAAGGCAGTTGGGAAGTGTCTTGCAAAGCTAAACATACCTTATGATACCATCCATTGGTCATGCTTCTAGGTATTTACAAAGAAAGTTGAAAACTTAGGTCCAAACAAAAACCTGCATCCAGAGGTTTGTAGAAGATAATTTCTATAGTTGACAATAACTTAAGCAACTAAAGTATCCTTCAATACATGAATAAATAAACAAATTGTGGTACATCCATACCATGATACATTACTCAGCAATAAAGATGAGTTAGCAAGTCACAAAAGACATGAAGGAACCTTAAAAATGTATTGTTAAGTGAATGAAGCTGATCTGAAAAGCCTAAATACTGTATGATTTTAACTATGTGACATACTCAAAAGACAAAGCTATAGTGACAGTAAAGAGATCAATGGTTGCCAGGCATTCATAGGAAGAGAAGGAGAGAATGAACAGCTGGAGGATGGGGATGGTTAAGGCAGCAGAACAATATCTGTATGATATTGTAATGGCAGACACATAACATTACACATTTATCATAATCCACAGAACTGTACAATACAAACATCGGCTCGTAATGTAGACTATGGATGTTAGTGAACAATACGTATCAGTATGAGTTTGTCACTGTAACAGTCGGACTCCAATAATACAAGAGACTCTAATTGGGGAATCTGTAAGCTGGAAAAGAGATCACCTATGGGAACTCTCAGTACTGTCTACTCAACTTTCTGAACACCTAAAATTTTTATTAAAAATATGACCTATTAATTTGTACAAAGCATATCATTCTAAACTAATCTCTGTTGCAAACAATAGTAATGATGACATAAATTATGGAGTTCCTATCACTTAGAAAATTTGAAACTAAATCATACATGCAAGTATATATGTACACCTGTACACTCATCCCGATACATTTTCACGTTTACCTGGCTTTTTTTTCTTAAGTAAACTTCAAAAATTTCCATTCTTGTATATTTATATGCTAAACTAAGAAACTGACACAGGGTACATGGTCTTATAACTCCTAAAGTTTTGGTTAGCAAAAGTTAGACAAGATTAGCTATTTTTCTATTATTCCTGATTAAAATGAATAACAACTTTTTTTCAAACCTGGAAAATTATCTATAATCTTCCAGCTCTTTGAACAATATTGGTCAATTTAAATTGTTGCACTGTATAATTTCAATAAATAGAATTCAGAGAAGAGTGACAGAAACTATTAGAGACACAAGGTTAAAAAACAGTCCCTGTAAAAGGAAAATCAAAACAAACAATGTAGGTTCTTCATGAGGAGAAAAGGTATGTATTTAATTTTCTGTGAGATCAAATGATTTAAAGAAATGACAAAAAAAAGACATGTTTGATCATTTAACTCAGAACATTAGTTTTTCATAACTTTAAAAGAAGGAAACATAAGGCATTTTTGCTGTTGTTCTTTGCATTTGTATGGGTTTTATTTCATAATCATCTCACTTTCATAGAGAAGTGTCCAGTACAGTAAAAGAATCCTTCTTTATCCTCAAATGATTAAAAGTTGCAACTTGACACCACATCGGCTCCCCAAACAGTATACACCGCCTCCAAACAAGACCTTCTCCTGCACAACCACAGCACAACTGCCAAAATCCCCAGAGCTAGCACTGATCTCAGACTAACAGCTCATCTCAATTCAAACTTCTTAGATGGTCCCCACGATGTTCTCTATAGCAAAGGGATGCAGTTTGGAATCGCACGTTGCCTCTGTTAGTAGCATCTCTTCACAGTCCACCAACCTGCAGCCCTTTCTCAATTGTTCCTTGACTTTCACTCTGCCACATGTTAGATCACAGGCTTGTTATTTTGTTGACTGTCATTTAATTCAGATTTGCCCGATGTCAATTGTTCCTTGACTTTCACTCTGCCACACCTTAGATCACAGGCTTGTTATTTTGTTGACTGTCATTTAATTCAGATTTGCCCAATGTTTTGTCATAATTAGACACTGACAGCACAGTCATGCCTCACTGAGTAATGAGGGTACATTCTCAGAAATGCATTGTTAGGTGATATATTAAACACGGTGGGGCGCACACAGGCAAACCTCGGCGGGACAGTCAACCACACACCGAGACTGCATGGGGTGGCCGACAGTTCCTGGGCCACAAACCTGTGCACACATTACTGTGCTGAACACAGGAGGCAACTGTAGCACAATGGGAACTATTTGTATATCTAACCATGTAGTATGAACATAGAAACGTTCCAGTAAAAATGCAGTATCAAAGATTTTAAAAACATGGTACACTTGTAAGGGCGCTTCCACGAATGGAGCTCGCAGGATCAGAAGTTATGAGGGTGAGTCAATGAGTGAGTGAGTGACTCTGAAGGCTCAGGACAATCTTGGACACGGCAGTAGCCTTTATAAACACTGCACACTGTGGCTACACTATATTTAGAAAAGATCACCGCTTTTCTTTAAAAAGATAAATTAATCTTAGCTTACTGTAACTTATTTTGTTTATAAACATTTTAATGTTTTGAATTTTTTGACTCTGGCATAATCACGCTTAACTTAAAGCACAAACACATGTTACAGCTATCCAAAAATATTTGCCTTCTTAGGCGCTGGATCCATATACCAAGGGTGGTCGGTTCAAACCTGACCCTGGCCAAACTGCAACAAAAAATAAATAAATAAAAATTTAAAAAAAAAAATGTTTCTTTCTATCCTTGTTTCTATTTTTAAAGTTTTGATTTTTTGTTACTTTTTAAACTTTTTGGTTATAAACTAAGACACGCACGCTGTAACTTAGGTCTGCACAGTGTTGGTAACATCAGTGCCATTATCTTCCACCGGGTCCTACCGGACAGTCTTCAGGGACAAAAACAACATCTTTCAGGATAACACTGCCTTCTGGAACACTCCTGAAGGACCTGCCTGAGGCTATTTTATGGTTAACTCTTTTTTTTTTTGAGACAGAGCCTCAAGCTATCACCCTGGATAGAGTACTGTGCCATCACAGCTCACAGCAACCTCCAATTCCTGGGCTCAAGAGAGTCTCTTGCCTCTGCCTCCCAAGTAGCTGGGACCACAGGCTCCCACCCGCCACAACGCCTGGCCATTTTTTTTTGGTTGCAGCCGTCATTGTTGTTTTTGGCAGGCCCGGGCTGGATTCGAACCCGCCAGCTCAGGTGTACGTGGCTGGCGCCTTAGCCTGTTGAGCCACAGGCACCAAGCCAATGGTTAACTCTTTTTTATAAGTAGAAGGAGAACACTTTAAAATAATGAGTAAAAGCATATGGAGTGTAGTCAATGCATAAACCAGTAACACAGCCATTTATTGTCATTGTCAGGTCTCATGTCTTGTTTGTCACAGTGTCTGTTGGCCTTTTACATAACTGGCAGTGCAGTGGGCTTATTTACACCAGCGTTACCACAAACACGTGAGTAATGCTTTGCACTGCAGAGTCATGACAGCTGCCATGTCACTAGACAACAGGAATTTTGCAGCTCTATTACAATCGTAGGGGACCACTGTCACACATGCCGTCCGTCATGTACCGAAGCATGACAATGCACCACATGACGGTGTATCTTTGGCAGGAATGTCACAGAAGTGATGTTTTCCTCCCATTGCCTTCTATCGGCCGGCACTGGATTGCGATTTATGTCAGCACGGATGATGTTCACGTTAGTCATTTGGCTAAAGTCACATCTGTCAAACTTTTATTAGATGTTATACAATTATGCTTTTATTCCCTTTATACTGAATAAGCACTTTGTGTTGAAGTGCTTTAAAGCTATCACCAACCTGTAAGTGTACTCATATCATGAGATTTCATGGTTTTCTATTTTCTGCAATGAGCCATAATTCATTATTATCATTATTTGTAATCAACTTTCTTAAGACATATATAATTACACATAATAAAATATAGCCATTTTAAATGTATAAGTTTTTAAGAATGAATGCACCCATGTAACCACCATTCCCCTCAAGAAAATTGGCCAGGCACAGTGGCTCTCGCCTGTAATCCTAGCTCTCCAGGAGGCTGAGGTAGGAGGATCGCTTGAGCTGAGGACTTCAAGACCAGCCTGAGCAAGAGTAAGACCCCACCTCTACTAAAAATAGAAAAATTAGTAGGCTGTCATGGGGGGTACCTGTAGTCCCAGCTACTCTGAGGCTAAAGTAGGAGAATTGCTTGAACCCAGGAGTTTGAGGTTGCTGTGAGCTATGATGATGCCAATGTACCCTATCCCAGAGAACAGAGCAGGACTCTATTTCAAATATATATATATATATGTATGAATATATATGTTTATATGTATGAATAAAAAATATATGTTGAATATGTATATATGTATGTATATATATGTGAATATATATAATTTCATATATATAGAATAATTCTATACATAGAATATATATAATTTATATATATAAATTTTCAAATATATGTATATATGTGAAATTATATATTCATATATATGAACATTTTCTGTGTGTGTATATATATATGCACTTTAGAAAAGTTAAGCATATATGTACTGTATAATTTAATTGTTATAAAATTCACAAAGAAAATTAATGTAATCTGACAGAAAACAGATCAGTGGTTAAATAAGGCCTGGTCTTTTTCTATATTTTTTTTCCTAAGGGATAAAAATGAAGAGTTTATATATATACATACAGAAAATTTTCATGCAATTATATATATTCCTATATATATATAGAACACACAGAAAACATACACTCAGAAAATTTCATATATATAGAACACACACATCTATACACACAGAGAAAATTTTCATCTCCTTAAAAAGTTTGCTGGTTTCTATTTGCAGTCAACCTAGCCTTATTTAACCACTGATCTGTTTTCTGTCAGATTACACTAATTTTCTTCATGAATTTTATATCAATGAAATTATACAGTCCATATACGCTTAACACATCATGTTTTCCAGATTCTTCCACATAGTTTCTTGTATCACTTGCTTAATCCTTTCATTGCTGAGTAGTATCTCCATGTATGTGTAAATCACAATGTATCTATTGTCCAGGTGGGGGAATTTGGGGTTTTTCTATTTAGAGGCTATTTTGAACAAAATTGCTGTGAAAATTTGTGAACAAGTCTTTGAATGGACCTATGTTTTATTTGGTAAGTGTTCATTTAACTTTACAAGACATCACTAAACTGTTTTTAGCTGTATCATTTCTCACTCCAACCAGAAAAGTATATGAGCCTTGCACCTGTTCTGGTTCCACATCCCCATCTACATTTAGAATTGTCCATTTTATAACTAGCCATTTTAATAGTGTGCACTATATCTCACTGTGGTCTTGACTTGCAGTTCCCTGATAACTAATAATGTTGGGGATCTTTTCATGGATTCACAAGCCATTTGTCTGCTTTTTGAAGAGTATTTATACTTTTTGTCTATTTTGTAATTGAATCGTACTTCAAGAGTTCTTTATACAGTGTAGATATATGTGCTTTGGTGGATTCCTGGGTGGATAGCTATAGGATAAATTCTTGTAGGTGTGGTTGCCAAGTCAAAGAATGTACTTTTAAGCTTTTGATAAATATTTGTTAATTATCTTCTATAGAGACAATACAATGTATAATTTCTTCAATAGTAGGAGAGAAAAAGTGAAATATTAATATTATAAAGCTCAAATTAGTTTTTAAATATTATATATATCATCTCTATTTATTAGATATATTTCTAGAAATGTGGATACAATTCATCTAGGGCAAAATTTCTATCACATTATTTATTGCAATATAGATAAAATTACTGAACCAAAGAAATGCAGTAAGGCACTGAAAACTTCAGAAGAAATTTCTAAATGCAGAAACAAAAATTATTATTCCTTTGATAAGCTTCTGGTGTCAAATAAAATCTCAATAAATAATGAGATTATAACAAAAATATGTTACAACAGGTCCTAATAATACCAGTGTATGTATTCAACTTACTTGACTAACATTTTAAATATATTTACAAAAGCTTCTCTTTATTAAAATAACGTTAAAAAACACATTACTATTTAAAAATAATAAATATATTTGAAAACCAAAGCTAAATTTTATGGTAGTGTAAAAAAAAGATCAAGGTGACAGTATTGTTCAAAATATAACGCTTTAACAGGTGCAGAGTTTTAGTTTGGGATAATAAAAAAGTTCTAGAAATGGAGAATGGTAATTGTTACACAGCAATGTATGTTAATACCAGTAAAATATACATTAATATGATTAAAATAATAAATTTCATTGTATATATTTTATCAGAATTAAAAATACAGAAAAAATATAACTCTTGCATTGTTTCAATATTTAAGATTTCCAGATATCTATGTATATTTAAATGAGTTCATGCCATTTAAAAGCTTTTCAATCTTACTAAAATGAACACCAACAAAAAGCCACTTTCTTTCTCTAAGTTTTCCCCGCAACCTTTTGTTTGAATCCCACATTATATCAATGTACTTATTTTATATTGCATCAGCTTATTTAGCTATTACTAAAAATCTTTGAAAGCTATTAAGAAACAATGACCAGGTAAAACTATCCTATCACCTCAACTAAACTATTTTAAAAATACCAATTTTCATACATGGAGTTTCTTATGTAAACACCTGTGTTATTGTTAAAATGCTTTGAGTGTCGTTAAAAGCGATGATTCCATTCTCCATTTGTAAACTCCTAAAGTCTTTGTCTACAAGGAAGAAACCATAATTTTCTCAAGAAAAGGTCACTCTGTGAAATAGTCGTGGTTCTGAGCAAATTAAGATTTATAAAGGCATTACAAGTTTTATTCACTACAACGATATTGAAAACTATTTCTCATAGAAAACAAATAAAAGGGATTATCTCCTTCACTAGTATGGCATTAAGCTTTTATTAAGAAATAATTGTATTTTACATAACTTCATTTATCAGTGCTAAAGGTTACAATGTCCAAATGTAAGAATAATGATAATAATATCCATTGGTAGGTTTTAAATCTCTGAAGAGTTTCCACACACATTACTTCTTTTGATAAAACTATCCTGTGACAGGCAAGATTCTATTTTATATATGAGTGAGGTTTTAAGAATTTCAACAGATTATCCAAGATCTGGTCATGAATAACCTCTCCCTGGAGCCAGGATTCTTTACACCACCCCACCTCTCCCATAGCTCTGTTAACAAACTACTTTAACCTCCAGTTCTTCACTAGTTACAACTTGTATCATTAGAAACAAAGAAGGCTGGCTGCTAGCTCTCCTGGAAATGTACAAAGTTGCCATTGCCAAAGGAGGGACCTCTTAGAGAACGTATCTTCCTGGTGGCCACTGACATACTTTTCACACAATAATAAAGGCTCACAGAGTTCTCTATAGGTGCCCTATAACTTCTGCATTCATTTATTTCATTTGATCCTTACAGTATACCTTGAGATAGCTGATAAAGCAGATGTTAATATGAACACGTATTTATTAAATGGACAAACCAAAGCTCAGGGAAGTCAACAGCCTCCAAAGCTCAGTCAAGTGCATCACAGACTCACAGAGGGTTTGAGATACAGTGCTAATGCTGCCCAGGTCTTCTCAATCCAGAACCTGAACTACTTTACTCCATGAACATGGAAGATGAATAAAAATATTATTAATTGCATTACTACCATTATCTAAACTTTCTGCCTACTGATGGAATCTCACATTTAATGAATATTTTCCAACCTGAACTTTTTTATTTTCACTTTCTGAAAATACAATTTTGCTTAAATAAAATTTATCCCCAAATAGCTCTCCTGAAAATATTTGAGCTAAATTCAGGAAATTCCTTATTTTCACAGGAGACATCTGTGATGCCTAAGCTCTAAAGCCAGTTAGTGAGTAGGGAACTTGGTGTTTTGTCTGTTTTATTTTGTTTTTTCTAAGGGATAAAAAGGAAGAGTTTTCTCCTGAGAAAAATGAGACACTGAAATATTTGCTGCCAAAATGAGGGTTATTAGAAAGGTGAGGTGTGTGCAACAAAATTATGAGGCTCCTTTCTGTATAACTAGAGATCGAATTCCCCCCTCAGTAATTACATAAATCATGTTTATGAGATGCTGCTTTTCACCAAATGAATAAATCTTAGTTGCTAAGTGCCAAGTGTACCCAAGTTCCATGTACAGGTCCTGTGGTCCCTGTTGGAATCTTGTTCTCTTGAGCCACACATTCCAGCCTCTGGCTGCCAAGTGTTTTTATGTCTTCAATAAACTAAACTGAACCAAGCTATTATTACTGAATTGCAGACTATTAGAAGCTGAATGTAACTGTTGGTGTATTACCAGGGGAAATAAAAACTTATTATGTTCATTTGGTCCGTAACCTAGACGGTTGCATTTGCAAGCACTCAGCATTTGCAAGGGCTGTTTCAGATCTGGAGAGGTTGCACAGCAGCCCCATCATGGGTTCTTTGCCTGCTTGGGATTTGCAAACTACCTGCCTCAGAGTTAAGTTATGTAGAAATTCAAAGATCAAAGTTGTTTTCCAGGCTGCAATCATGTCAGCGTCAGTTGCTCAATAATCTTGTCCTTCATGCATGCAAAGTGAGCTTTATGTAAAAGCAACAAGAATAATGAAATAAATTAAAGCAATGGAGGGTGGGCAAGACCCATGTAGACAAATTGAATGAAGTGAAAAGCAACCATGAATTTAATACTGTGGACATTTCGTCACCAAGGAGACTGTAAAAGAATGTAATTTCCAGAGAAACATTGATTAGAAAACATTTTGCTAAACAGGAAAAAAACTAATGTTTTTTCCCAGCACAGTATTTATGGCCCAAGTGGAATGATTGTTAGCTACTATCACTACTTCCATTAAGTAGAGCCAGAAGTAAACATAAAAACTAAGCCCAGATTAGAGCAATTATCTATTTAATTATTGAAGTCTCTCCTAGCCAATGAACTATGAAAGCCTTAGCTAAGTAATACATATAGCACAGGGTTCCCAAGCTGTAAAATTGTTTCAGGAGATAACTACACAAAATCAGGAGGCTTTCTCAAAAGGAATAAGAAAGAGATACTTAAGAGACAGTATTTATCTTACTCTAGAGGGACAGAATGAAATTAATCTTTTTATTAACTATTGTTACAAAGAAAATATTCTCTTCTTCTAATATGAAAATACATTATCCTAGTTAATTTTTCTACTGCTCATGTGACCAAATTCTTCTGCTTCAGTATGAACCCCATACAATAAAATTTAATTTTTTCTAGATAAAAAAAGGGTTTGTATTCAAGCCTACCAATCATGTTGCTACAAAAATCTGGCTCTATCACTTAACATAATATTAGTTCTCTTCAAAGGTCTTATTCAAAATGACTACCCAAAAACCAACAAATCTAAAGAAACCAGAAATTTCACTTTCCTTTTATTAGTAGCATAATCAATATTCTAAAAAGGAAGCAAACAAATGTGAAGTAGAAATTTGGGCGTCTCGCCCACATTTTCTTTTTTGGCCTTTGCATTTATATAGAATCCATAGAGGTATTTCCAAAGTATTTACCAATAGCAACCCTTTCCCCACTGAGATGCCCACATTTTAATCCCTGAAAACCATGAATACGATACCTTACATGGAAAGGTGGATTTATGGCCACAGAAGAAATGAAAGTTGCCAACCAACTGATCATAAAAGGGGACGATGATTCTGGATTACCCAGATGAGCACGGGGTAATCACAGGTGCCTTAAAAGTAAAGAGGGGGGCAGGAAAGTTGGTAGGGGTGACGCTATGTGAGGAGGTCTGGGCCTGACCCTGCTAATGGCGAAGAAGGGGCCACAGGCCAACCAGGGCACATGCCTCTAGAAACAGCAAAGGCAGGGAGGTGGTTCTCCCCTGAGATCTAAGGGAACACAGCCTTGTTGACACCTTGATTTTACAGTGAGACTCATGCCAGACTTCTATAGGATGCTGAAATAAATTTGTGTTTTAAGCCACAAAGTTTGTGGTGCTTTGTTACAGAGACGAAAAGAAAACAAATACACCAACCCAAATTAAGATATCTAGAATTCTTCCTTCTCCAAAGTGCTAAAGCATTTTAAAATTTGTACAAAAAAAAAAAAAAAAGACCTTTAAGTTATACTGCTCAGTATTGTTTTCTTATTATTTCAAGACCACTTCAAGTGGTCTGGTAGCTTACCAAGAACTGAATGCAGATTCAGCTCCACTGTTTTACTCTCTCTTCATCTAAGGCAGTATTTGCTGCTAAAAAATCTTTACCGATTGCCTGGGTTATTAAAACCAAATCTGGATGTGTAAATTTACAGAGGTTCATTGGTATGATTGGATCCAAATAGCTATCAACTTCCTCCCAAATTACTGGTGCACCACATAGATGTTAGGACTCTACAGGGACACGTGGAGTGAAAAGCCAAAGTGCGTGAGCCTAAAGGGATGGAGCCCTTTCCATAACCAAATCCAACATTAAACCAGGGAGGCACCAACTCGGACCTGAGAAGCTGAGCATTCTTTCTACAGGGTCGAACAATTAAGTCCACAAACTCATCCTAGAAAACGTGCCACCTACCTCATCACTCACGATCACTGGGAAATGAGTCCCCGATGCCAGCGCTCCTTCTCTGAAATGGCCATCAAAGCTATTGTCAAATGAAGGTTTGACAATTAAGTTTGCAAACTTGTCCTAGAAAGAGTGTCTCGGGGGGTGGTACACAGAAAGTACTTCGAAGGTGACTTAGTGATAGTTAGCAGTGAGGTCCTTCCAGGATGAGTTCGAAACTTAATTGTCCAGCTTCGCTCACGTGGTTCACTTTCTCTTGTGTTATTCTCAATGTTGTTTTCTAATGTTTCTTGTCCAACAAATAATTCTTGCAACTAATTAGTGCATGGTTCAAACTCAAGTTTGCAAATCCCCAAGTACCATAGCACAGCCATCCTCATTTGGGGGCTGCTGGTCCCTGTCACCTCCCCTGGATTTCTGTCCATGCTGCGTAAGGCCTCTTCAGGCTCAGCGGCCACCAGCCCCGACCCCGCCCAGTAAGCTCAGGGGCACCACTTTGCTTGCAGAGTCCCATTCACATTACAGAGTTTCGTACATCTATGATATTGATCACACTGGTCTTTTACCTGGAAGGCCCTTTCCTTCCTTTGTGCCTTCATTTGATTAAATTCTTGTATTAAAGTAAGTCGTGCTAGCCATTGTTTAAAAAATATACCTGTGGGGGGGGGCGGAGTATGTGCATTATAGAATCAGCTGTTTAGCACAGGAAGAGTTTATTTCTCTTTTTTGCCAAGTCCAGTGTGAGAAAACATCTGCTTTTGATCAAGTGGCTCTTCCAAATTGCTTTCTGTCCAGATCCTTTCCTCATGTCATTCCATCATCTTCTAAGGCAGGTTTGCTAAACATGCCCTTGTAAACAGCCAGATACTTAATTTGGGGGGATTTGCAAAACACATGGTCTGTTACAACTACTCTACAACTATTCTACTTCAGGCTGTAACACTAAAAGACTCCTAAATAATATGTAAACAAATGGATGTGGTCATATTCCAAACATCTTTATTTACAAGAAGAGGCAACAGACCAGATTTGGCTTCCAGGCCTTGTCCAACCTCAAGAACTTGGAGTTCTTTGTTTCCTATGCACTTTTTTTTTTGGTCTGTTACTCAGGCTAAAGTGTAGTGGCACAGTCACAGCTCAAGGCAGCCTCCAACTCCTAGATTTAAGCAATCCTCCTGCCTCAGCCTCCAGAGTAGCTGGGACCACACCTGCTAATTTTTCTTATTTTTTTGTAGAGGTGTGGCCTCATTATTTTGCCCAGACTGGCCTCAAACCCTTGGCCTCAAGTGATCCTCCTGCCTTGGCCTCCCAAAGTGCTAGGATTACAGACAAGAGCCTCCTACACACATTTAATTGGCCAGAACTCAAGTTCATGTTTCCCTTAAATATGAGAATGAGTCAGGGAGTGGCGGCTACGAAGGGTGGTATAACTGTGTGCCTAAGAAAGAACTAGCTTGGTGAACTCCAGAAGTCTCTCTACAGCCCTACCCATCATTCGAGAAGTCTTTCTTGAGAACCTGCATGTGAGCTGTCCCACAGGCTCCAGGAATTCTCTATGCACAGCATTATCATAGCTCTTACTTACACTGTGATTGTTTGTCTGCCTTCCCAACTAAACCACAAATATCTACATAACCAAGATACTGACCCATTTACATTGGCTTGTTCCTGAGATATATTAGGGATATAAATAATTTTTTAAGGATGGGCAAATTACCCCAAATTCTGAGGAAGAGTGAAGTAAGAACTATAAAGCGGAGACTTCCAGTTGGCATTTTTCTGTCGGTCATTAATTTTATAGTGCTGTATGTATTGAAACAGCTGGTAAATCTCTGCACATGGTCATTCAGCATTATATAAATATGCACATTCTCTTAAGGTTAACTCCCACTCTTTCCTATTGTAGGTGTCGTTTCATGCCCATCTGCCTCATTTTTAACAGTTCTCAGCCATTTTCAATTCTGATTTATGCAACATCAGAGGTGTCTCTACTTAGCCATGCAATTCCTGATGCCTTCCAATAGAAAACTAGTGAATATTCACAAGGGGTGCCTCTCTGTCTTATTCATGTTGGTTCTTAACCATGTCTACAGCTCTAGAGCCTGTCTTTGGGACCATCAAAACCAGAGCACAGACAGCCTTCTAGAAGAAGAACATGGTATGGCTTGATTCATTCATTCGACCATGTTTTCTGGTCACCTGCCAGGTACTGTGTTAAATGCTAAGGATGCACAATGAACAGTGTAGTCACAGCCTCTGCCCACGTGAGCCACTAATCTGGCATCCAGCAACTCCATGTGTTATAAATGCAGGAAGATCCATGGGACCGCCTGCTGCTGTTCACTCGGAGGAGAAATTGCTCTGATGGGAACTTCAGGGAAAATTCCATGATTCCCTAAAATATCATCCCTGTGGTACCTGCAGAGATTAGGATATTGTATTGCAGAGATTAGCATGTTGTTATGATCAACATCCAAAAGTAGGATGGAGGCCTGCCCAGACTTTGGCTCAAACATCAAAACAGGCAAGAATGTTCATGTCCCAAGAGAGGGTAAATCTATTACTCACAAAATGAGGCTTTCTGGGGAGAGCAGGAGTGAGCTGTTCCGAGGATGGCTTGAAAGAGCAAGAATGAGTGAACAGCATTGGCTTTGGGGGGTCCAAGGGTGGCCTACAGTGAGGCCTTCTATAGCTCCAGGGCCTTGTTTATTTAAACTTCCCCCCCAAAGAAGAGAGTGCACACCCTTTTTTGTCCACATGTGGAACAAGAGGAGAGGAGAAAGGTGGGTGTGGGTCCTGAATACTGTCAGCAAATATCACAGGTGTTGTCTTTGTTTTGTTACCACCGTGTTAGCCGTAGTAACAGACAAATCCTCTGGCAGCAAAGCTATTTTAATGCAGCCAGTCTACAGTGGTTGGAGGAAGGAATCTCATGCCTTAGCAGTGGGTTAGTAAGTGATAATTTTGGCAGCCAAGAAAAAGGGAGTGTGATGGTAGAGCCTCAATGAGGGGAAAGGCAGTGTCCTCACAGAGGAAAAAGTGTTTCCCATGCACATGCGTCAAGAGGTAAGTGAGGTCCTAAACAAGGCAAGAAGGAAAACACACACACACATATGCCACACCCACATGATACTCACACACACACACACACGCACGCACGCACGCACACACCCCAATACCAGTGAGGACCTAAGAGGAAGAGAGGACAAATCCTACTCCATCCAGAAGGAAGAAAAGTGGAGCGTGTGTCCCGGTGGGAGTGAGGAAGTTGCCCTCTGAGAAGCTGTTACGGCTCCTATATTATTGAGACTTCCAGTGATTTAATTCTCCATCACAGAATATCAATGGAGTGCACATTTTAGCTGCTGAAACTTACATATATACCTCATACATCTTTGCCTTATAGCTGTTACTCAGCATTAGAATTGCATTAGGATGATTTGGGTTATCTGTAACACAATAGCCAACTAAACAGGGCTTGAACCATGAGCTGAGACTTCTGCTTCTGCCAGGATGAAGTGCCTCTTACAGCTGAGTCCCTGGACACAACCCAGTGAACAAGCATAAGAAAGCTCTCTCGGGGGGAACCTCGGGGCCCTGAAGAACACGGCAGTGAGTTCTCTGCGCGTCCTGACTACTCCGTATATTCCAGACAGGTATTATAACAGCCTCAGAATTGTTGCAGGAACATACAAAAAAGGGATCCAATAAAGCCTGTTTATCCTCGCCCAAAGAGCATGGAAACGGGCACTCTCAAACGAGAAGACCTTTCTGGCAATACACCCCTACTACAGCCAAACCCTGACAGGTAATTTCAAAGGAACCACATGGGGAGTTGACCTTAGTTCCTTTGCCCAGTGGAAGCAGATGGTGATCCCGTGCCTGACCCGGGTTGTGGTCTGGTGATGAGCTGAGCCTGCACCTCCACCCCACAGCTAGAAAACTTAATGAGGTGGCCCGGTGTGGTGGCTCACACCTATAATCCTAGCAGGTGGATTGCTTGAGCTCAGAAGTTTAAGGGCAGCCTGAACAACAGCAAGACCCCATCTCTACTAAAAACAGAAAAACTAGCTGGGCATTGTGGTGAGTGCCTGTAGTCCCAGTTACTCATGAGGCTGAGGCAAGAGGACACTTCAGCCCAAGAGTTTGAGGCTGCTGTGAGCTGTGATGACCCCAGAGCACTCTACCCAGGTCAACAGAGTGAGACTCTGTCTCAAAAAAAAAAAAAAAAGTTTAACAAGGTGGTAGAAGGCAAAGCTAGTTACCAACTGCCAGGCTTTGCTACCATTCCTGTGTCAGAAGAGACTAGTGAGAACTCCACTTCTACCAACATCAGCAAGTGACCAAGGCCAGGCCATGCAACTGAGGCTAGTCAGAGAAGCCTGTCGGGGATCTGAGTCTCCACCACCTTCCAGCATCAATAAAACTGAACAAGGTGGTTCAAGGCACAGAAGGCAACACTCCAGCCCAACTTTTCACAGCATCAGAAGGGCCCAGCGAGAGTTCAACCTAGAGGAACAAGACAGTGTGACTCAGCCCTCAGCTTCCCCCCCTTCCCTGGTGGCAGTGGGGCCCAGCAGAGCTGATCATACATTCCCCTGGCAAACTACCAGGGCAGGCCAGTGCTCTGACTTCTCGGATGGGAGGGTCAGTGAGGGCAAGGTGGCTGCTAAATTTCTAAGCCACCTTTCTGCAACAAAGCCACGTGAGTCAGCACTGCTCTTGGTATTATGGAGTCCAGCGAGAAGCACAACGCAAACACCCACCAGCCTCTCAGGGTTACACCTCCACAAGAACACTGCCTACCGAAAAGGACACCCACAGTCTTACAATATAACGCTATAGTGTCCAGAATACAATCAAGAATAAAAGATATGAATGAGAAAAAACATCGAGGAAATGCCCAAACCCAGATGAATCTAATACTGGTATTATCTGACACAGATTTTAAATTAGCCATCATAAAAATGCTTCAGTGAGCAATGAATAATGCTCTTGAAACAAAGATCAATAATGAAATAATAATGCTCTTGAAAAAATCAGTAGATGGTGATGGCAAGAGATAGAATCAGTAAACTTTAGTTTATATCAGTAGAATTTACCCAATGTAAACATCATAGAGAAACAGGTTTTTGAAATTTAACAATAGACCCACTTTTTAGGGCGGCACCAGTGGCTCAGTGAGTAGGGAGCCAGCCCATATACCAAGGGTGGCAGGTTCAAACCCGGCCCTGGCCAAACTGCAACAAAAAAATAGCTGGGCGTTGTCGTGGGTGCCTGCGGTCCCAGTTACTCATGAAGCTGAGGCAAGAGAATCGCCTAAGCCCAGGAGTTGGAGGTTGCTGTGAGCTGTGAAGCCATGGCACTCTACCAAGTGCGACAAAGTGAGACTCTGTCTCTAAAAAAACATAAACAAACAAAAAAACCCCACTTTTTATCTCCCATAAAAACAACCAGAAAAACAAGACAATTCTAAAACTGTTCAGCAATGCAGTGACAGTGATAGTTCTGCTTGACTATCCCCTGTGTGTAGGACTTTTCCTTAGACTTATTGCCTTATGGTCACAAAATGGTTGCTGTAGCTCCAGGCATCACACCCTATGTCAGAAAGAATAAATGACTTGTTTCTTTGGGGTTAAGTTGCTGTTTCTGAGAGAGAAAAATATTTCCCAGATACG
>CAUYRH010025060.1:0-38819 GCA_963574655.1 Perodicticus potto | reverse complement strand
ATTCTACTGTATTTCTCAGATCTTTGAGGACTGCAACTTCTTGTCTCAATGTTTCAAAATCTTTGGTCATTTTGTCTTTGAACTCGTTCAATTCTTGAGACATCTTTTGGATTACTGCTTCAAATTCTAGTTCCATCTTTTCCTCATTCCGCTGATCTTATTTGCTATCCAGATTCTGAATTCGATTTCTGACATCTCAGCCATTTGCTTATGCAAGGGATCTTGTGCTGTATCTACCTTGTCGTTCCTTGGGGGAGTTGATCTACTCTGAGTATTCATATTGCCAGAGTTTTTCTGTTGATTCCACCTCATGATTATTTTTCACTGTTGTCTATGACCGTTCTCAGAGTTGGGAGGTGTCTCTCCCAGATCAGACCCCGGCAGGATCACTTTGTTGTTGCTGGATCTTTATAGGGAGTGACCCTGTGTAGCTCCTCTGGGACTGCCCCCACCCAGGGATTTGTGGCTGTGGGAGCTGCTCCGCAGTGTGGCACACCCAGATCAAGTAGCAAGGTGTGGGATAGGGTACCCAGTGGCCTTTGCAATGGGAGCCTCCAGCAGTCTCTGGCTGGGAGGAGGGCTCCAGAGGGAGGGTGGCGGACCTGGGGCACAGATCAGAGCCACGCGGGTTTCAGGCATGTGGCAGGCCGAGGCCGGGCGAGGTACAGATCAGTGCTGTGCAGGAGTCCTGGCTGACTTCCTGGCTGCGGCTGGTGGCAGGCCAAGGCCCACTGGGGTGCCAATTGGGGCTGCGCAGGCATCCCTGTGGTGTTCCTGGCCTTAGGGCTGGCGGGGGCTCAGTGGGGCCCCAGAGTCTCTTACCTGGCGGGCGGCCTGGTCCGGCAGATAGGGAGAGTGGATGCTGCTCAAGTCCTCCTCCCTCAGTTTCAGCAGAGGTCAGGCTTCTGGTGTGTCAGGTAAGGGGGGAAGGGTGTCCTGGAAGTTTAGAATGGCAGAAAACTTTAGTTCAGTTTTTCTGCCTGAAGGTGGTTTCTTGATATTGCAGCTTGCCTCAGAGGTGACGTGCAGTTATCACTTCTCTCTCTCTCTGCTGGGCTCCCAGTCTTCAGCTCAATTGGGCAGTTTCTGGAGGTTATCTTTCCTTTTGGACAGGAGCCTCTGTCAGAAGCTGCTTCCAGTTGGCCATCTTTTCCCTCCCCTACTTAGTTTTTTATTGGAGGATCTATCCAACACTGCCAAAGGGGTGTTAAAATCTCCAACTATTATGGTGCTGGAGGAAATCAAGTTTCTCTTGTCTGTTAGAGTCTCTCCTATAAATTGAGGCGCATTCTGGTTGGGTGCATAAATGTTAATAATTGAAATCTCATCATGTTGAGTGTTGTCCTTAACACATATGAAGTGACCATCCTTTTTTTTTTTATTTTTAACTTTATTTTATTTTATTATTATTTTTTTAATTTACAAGTCCTTTATTCTTCAGTAATTATAAGCAGAATTCTGAGAGCTGTTCACATTTCCAAATGTGGGACTGGCTCCATTTTGGTACAAAATGTTTTTCAGGCTCTAACATTGTGCTTTGTTCCTTTCTTTGGGAGGGTTCTCAGATTTTTATTTATTTGTTTATTTTATTTTTTATTTTTTAATTTTTATTAAATCATAGCTGTGTACATTAGTGCAAACATGGGGTACAGTGTGTTGGCTTCATATACAATCTGAAATATTTTCATCCAACTGTTCAACATCACCTTCATGGGATTTTCTCATTTATTGTGTGAAAACATTTGTATTCTTTATTTAGTAGGTTCCACCTGTACCCTTCTACGATGCACCATAAGTGTGACGTGACCATCCTTATCTTTCCTTACTTTTGTTGGTTTAAAGCCTATTGTATCTGCAAATAAAATTGCAACACCTGCTTTTTTATGATTTGCATTTGCCTGAATTATAGATGACCATCCCTTCACCCTGAGTCTATGTTTATCTTTTAAGGTAAGATGAGATTTTTTAATGTAGCAGATATCCGGCCTGAGTTTTTGTATCCAGTCAGCCAGGCTGTGCCTCTTTAGAGGACAGTTTGAGCCATTCACATTAATTGAGATTATTGATAAGCCTGGTAGTATTTTGGGTTTTTCAAAAATCCAGTGGACATTTTTAATCCTTTCACCACTGTGGAAGTTGGAATTTGATCAAAAGTTCCTGAGTTAGTTTACTTTTGTGGTAGAGGATTGTGCTGGTCATTATCGAGGATAGTGCTGAAAGTATCTTGGAGAGCTGGTTTAGCTATGGCAAATTTCTTCAACATGTGAATGTCATTAAAGTATTTAATTTCTCCATCATAAATGAAACTCAGTTTAGCTGGATACAGGATCCTGGGTTGAAAGTTATTTTGCTTTAGGAGATTAAAGGTTGATGACCACTCTATTCCAGCTTGAAAGGTTTCAGCAGAGAGATCTACAGTCGTTCTAATATTCTTCCCCTTGTAGGTTATAATTTTCTTACAACTGGTTGCTTGCAGAATTTTCTCCTTCATATTAACTTTGGTAAAGTTAATTATAATGTGTCAAGATGTTTTATTTGGGTTGAGTCGTGCTGGGGTTCTGAAACTGTCTGTTATCTGAATTTCAGAATCTCTTGCCATGTTTGGGAAATTCTCATTGATTATATCTTTCAGTAGAGCACCTGTGCCTTTCAAAGTAACCTTGTTGCCTTCAGGAATTCCTATAAGGTGAACATTAGTTTTCTTTGCATTACCCCAGAGCTCTGTGAGAGAATGATCCATTTTTTGCACTCCAGTTCTCTTCCTCTTTGAGCATTTAGAAGTGTTCAAAAGCTTTGTCTTCAAAGTCAGAGATCCTTTCTTCTGCCTGCTCTATTCTGTTACTGAAGGATTCTACTATATTTTTCAGATCTTTGAGGGCTGCAAGTTCTTACCTCAATGTGTCAAAATCTTTGGTGATTTTATCTTTGAATTCATTGAATTCTGAGACAGTTGTTGAATTACTCTTTGAAATTCTAATTCCATCTTTACCTCCATTCTGATGATCTTATTTGCCATCCAAATTCTGAACTTGATTTCTGACATCTCAGCCATTTGTTTACGAATGGGATCATCTGGTATGTCTGTTTTATCATTTCTTGGGGGAGTTGATCTACTCTGATTATTTATGTTGGCAGAGTTTTTCTGCTGATTCTACCTCATGATTATTTTTCACCATTTGGCTAGATGGGCAGGTAAGGTGAAATCAGATTGGGAGTTCCTGGAGTTGTGGTTAACCAGCCCTTTGTCAAGGATCTGGGACTGATGACTGCAGCTTTTTCCCCAATAGCTTTGCAAAGGACCCATACAGTATTACAGTCTGAGGCTGAGGAAACCTGCTTGGTGTGGTGGGATTAGGTGGCTCTTTCTTGTCTTCAGCTGGTTCTTGTCTGATCCTAGTGGATCAGTGACTCTGGTGAAGGCTTAGCTGTGGAGAAATGAAAGCAACTAAGACACCCCATCCCCCATGAACAACAACTGGGAGAGGAAAATCAACCCTTCTCATTGCCACACAACCAGGGTACTACTCGAGATGGTCCTTGGGTGATTGGCCCAGGTTAGAAGTTCCAAACCAATTGAGCCAGTCAGTACCAACTCTCAAGTGGGAGAATTTGAAAGGTCTCCAGCAACTAGATAGCAGAGGACTACTGGCTGTTCAAATGTGGCTCACTCTGGTGCTCTGTGGAGTCAGAAAGGCCCACCCAGTAGCACCCCCTCGGCCCGGCCACCACCCTCTGCCACCTGCTGGCTGGGGGAGGTAAGGCCTGCCTGTCTTGGGTACTCAGTGGCAACTAGAGAGTGTTCCACCTGAGCTCAGTCCAAACCTGATAAAAACAAGGACCTCTGTCTTTTAAAAAAATATTTTTAATTGACATAAAAGCTTTCAAAAATTAGAATTTCTAACCTAAAACTTTTAAATCAACCTTCCCTGAAATTTAAAAAGTATTATTTTTAATTGACATAAAAGATTTAAAATATTAGAATTTCTAGTACAAAATATTAAAACCAATTTTTCTTGAAGTTTTCTTTTTATTTTTTCCCCCCTAAATTATAGCTCCTGCTTATTTTTCCTATAATGGGGTGGTTTATGTATTTTTAAAATGTTGTGTTTATTTAATATTTTATTAAAATTTTAAATATTGAATACTTTTTTCCCTATGAGATTCTTTTCTCTTTAAAATTAAATCATAGCTTTGTACCTTGATGCATTTATGGGGTACAATGTGCTGGTTTAATATACAATTTGAAATACTTACAATAAACTGGTTAATATAGCTTTTACCACTCTTTCTTAATTATTGTGTTAAGACATTTATACTCTACACTTAATAGATTTGACATGTACCCTTGTAAAATGCACCACAGGTGAGGTCCCACTAATTACACTCCCTCTATGCGGCCTCCCCCCTTCCCTGCCTCCCTCCTCTCGCACCCTTCCTCCCTCTTCCTCTTCCCCCTGCATTTTGGGCCCCTAGTGGATTAATAAATTGTGGTATATGTATATCATGGAATATAATGTAGCCTTAAAAAAGATGGATACTTTATCTCTCTTATGTTTACATGGATGGAGCTGGAACATGTTCTTCTTAGTAAAGTATCTCGAGAATGGAAGAAAAAGTATCCAATGTACTCAGCTCTATCCTGAAACCATTATATAATCACCCACACTGCCATATGAAAGCTATAACTCAATTTTTCTTTAAGAGGGCCAGGACTTGGGGAAACAGACATAGTCCTTGCTCTCCCAGGGCTTAGGACAACACCATGCACACAGCAGATCGTCAATAAATGTTTGTTCAATGAATAAGATTTTAGACATCAGTGAAGTAAAACACATGTAAATATTTACCAGAAAATGGCAGAGTTTTCAGCAATTTTTTGAGTTCCTTATCTGTGGTCTCTATTCCCATGTCTTCCAGAAAACTCTTCACGTCTCCAACATGAATCTTCTCTCCTTTAGTAAAAGGAAAACATAATTTAAGGTTATAATATAAGAACTGTGTTGGCTTGGTGCCTGTACTCAGTGGCTAGGGCGCCAGCCACATACACCAGAGCTGGTGGGTTCGAATCCAGCCCCGGGCCTGCCAAAACGACAACTACGGCCAAAAAAAAAAGAAATGTGTAACACAGTAGAATCTCTGTAAGTTGACCACCCAAAGGACTGCAACAAACTGGTCAACATATGGAGATGATCAATATAAGGAGCAAGGCCTATGGTACTGATACATACATGTGCATGTCTGGCCTATGGAAATTAGCTTAACTTAAGAAGGTGGCCAATGTAGGGAGGTGGTCAAGTATGGAGGTTCTACTGTATTTTATGTTATGAGAAACCTATTATATATAGAGCCACCATGCCCAGCCTTTAGGCAGCATTTGATTCCGTTCATTTGTCCTTTGTGTGGTTACTGTGGCAAATACTGTGGATGGTCTGCTCATATCCCTTTGAGCCTTATTACTTCAGTGCATGCTAGCCCACTTTCAGTTGCTAGTATCTCATTGTCTGTAGGATTTCTTCAGCTGCTAGAGTTCACTTTGCTTATGGTCAGATGGCTGGAAATGCCAGCAGCATAATAACTGCTTTCCCCTCCTTTAAGCAGGTTTCAACTAATGACTGATGTGAGTTGGTGTAAAAATAACTTACCTCTATCACCCCTCCCTTGAGGTTATATCATTTCCTAGATATACCTTGTGGGATTAAGCTCCAGTTACCTGCAATGGTAACTTGTTTGAGGAACAAATGCTTTATTGGCGCCTTCATCCATGTCTCACTTCGCCACTCCCCCTGTGTTTCCTGGGCTTACTTTCCCACTACTTGCATTTATAATTGTGCCTCAGGGTTTGTTTTCTGGGGTATCAAACCTAATTCAGAGCACCATATTCTTTTGGTTTTCCACCTACATCACTGGCCACTCCTTGTTTGTACTGCTTTAACACCTCTTAATATTGAAGCACTCCAGGATTCATTCTTAGTCCTCTTCTTATCTCTACTTATAATTTGCTCCTTAGGTAAATGCATTCAATCTCATGGCTTTAAACACCATCTATATGCCTATAGATTTCAGTTTTATATTTGTACCCCAGATATATTTCTTGAATTTGAGTCTTTCTAGTAACTTTGTACTTTACATCTGTATTTGGAGGTCTATTCAATATTCAAAATGTCCCAAACTGAATCCTTAAATTTTTTCCCACCCAAATTTATACTACTGGCAACTTTTTTCATCTCAGTTAATGGCAAGTCTATTATTTTAGCTACTTGTTTAAAACAAAAATCTAGGAAGCATTTTTTTTTTAATTTACTTAATTTTTAAAACTATTATAGGTAAATAATAGTTGTGTATCTTTAGAGGGCACATATGAAGTTTTGATACAGGCATTACAGTGTGAATTAATCAAATCACACTGCAATTGGGAATACACCACTTCAGACATTTATCATTTCTTTGTGTTAGGAACATTCCAATTCTACTCTTTTAATTACTTTAAAGCATACCCTAACTTATGATAACTTTAGTCACTTTATTGTGCTATCAAATATTGTTCATTCTAACTATATTTTTGTACCCATTAACCATTCCCAACTTTTCCCCCTTCCCTCCTACCCTTTCTAGCCTCTTGTAACTATCATTCTACTCTCTGTTTCCACAAGATCAAATGTTTTTTGGTATTTACCTCCCACATGTGAGTGAGAACATTTGAGATTTATTTTTCTGTGCTCGGCTTATTTTACTTACATAATGTCTTCCAGTTCCATCCATATTGATGCAATGAAAGGATTTCATTCTTTTTTGTGACAATATAATATTCCATGTTGTGTACACCACAATTTCTTTATCCATTCATGTATTTATGGACACTTAAGTTTACTGAAAATATTTCTACTATTTAGAAGCATTCTTAACCTTTCTGTTTATCTAATCCATCAGAAAATTATGTTGACTCTTTTCAAAAATATACCCAGACTCTAACTACTTTTCATCACTCCACTGCCTTCTACCTTGGCTTATGCTATAATCATTTCTATTATTGGTTATCTGAAAGGTCCCCTAAATGGTTTATCTATTTCTTCTGTTGATTCCTTCCTTCCACTTCCCCAGACTATTTTCAACAGAAATATCTGATTAAAACAGAATTCAGATCACATTATGCCTCTGCTCTAAACCCTATAACAGCTAGCTTTCCATTTATCTCAGAATATAAGCTCAAGTCCTTGCTGGGCTTTCAAGGCCCTGACTGATCTTGGACCCATTGCCTCTCTTATCTCTATTACTTTTTTCTTAGTTGCAAAGCTTCACCTATACAGACCTACATGTTGTTCTTTGAATACTCCAGGCATGCTCCTGTCTTTGAGTCTTTGCCCTCATCCCCTCTGTTTGCCATACACTTTGTCTAGAAATCCCCACATAGCCAAAATCCTCATTTCTTTCAAGTTTTTGCTCAAATGTCAGGCCCCAAGGAGGCCTGATTATCCATGTAAGAATACACTGCCTCCTTCCTCAACACACTCTGCTCTCCAGATCTCCTTTACTCTATTCCATGTTTCATTTTCTCCCATAGCATTTATCACTCTTTAACATATTATATAATGTACTCCTCTTTAATGTTTACTGTTTATTACTTATTTCTTTTGCTAGAATGTGAGCTCTATGGGGGCAGTAATCTTTGTTTTGCTTTCTGACATAGCCTAAGTGCCTAGAATAACACCTGGGATATGATAAATACACCATAAATAATTGTTAAGTAAATGAATGGAGGAAACACTATTGTGTTAAAAATAGAGTTCCACATAAAACTTTAAGATCACATAATATAGAATTAATTGCAATATCTCACTCACCAGTAATGTTATTAACTTCATCCAGCAGCACATTCAAATCAATCTTCTTATTATCTTTAAGACAAAAAAGCATCAAAAAGATTTTATAGAACAATGATATAAAATCCTTAAATTGTATAGCAGAAATTCCAAATTCAGTCATTAGAAAACATTTTCCTAGAAGTTTATTTTTTCATGCCAGATACTCATTAATTCAATAAACATAGCTATTGCTATCTACCCTATAAACTATCAAAATGCATAAATCACAATGCAAGAGCAAAGTTCAAACCATTATACTTTCCTTCGGGACATATACTATCATTAACTTAGTCCTTCCAGAAGTTGGACATTTTTTTTTAAATTAAAAAATTTTGCTTAAAAATGGTATTTTTGTCCAGGTGCTATGACTTATGCCTATAATCCTAGCACTTGAGGAGACTGAGGTGGGTGGAAGCTTGAGCTCAGAAGTTCAAGACCAGCAAGACCCCATCTCTACCAAAAATAAAAACACTAGCTGGGTGCTGTGGCAGATGCCTGTGGTCTGAGCTACTGGGGAGGCTAAGACAAGGGGATTGCTCAAACCCAAGAGTTTGAGGTTGCTGTAAGCTACGATGCCATGGCACTATACTCAGGATGACACAGTGAGACTCTGTCTCAAAAAAATAAATAAAAATGATTATTTCCATTTTGTCAGTGCTGACTTTATCTTTAGGTTTATGATCACACTGGTGCCCAGTGATCCACTAGAAGATTCATGTTGGTATGCATTTCTGGTTGTTCTTAGGTTGCCAATATGATCCTTATCATGTTCATGTATTCAGTTAAAGTCCACTTGTGATGTTAAAATTTTTGTTTTGTAGTGGTCATTCTCAATTAAAAGACATTTTTATAGACCATACTTAGTTTCTTCTTAGTTTCTTTAGTATTTCTCAAATTAAGTTTGGAAGCCACTGAAGGTCAATGGATACATTTTAAACAGTTTGCAAAACTGCCAGTTTGAGAAACATTGGATTGGGATTTAAGACAGTGCTTAAAAGATTCTATCACTCTAATAGGCAGACTTGGTTTGGAACTTTTAAAGCTGTCAATGGATACATTCATTTTACACATATGCTTTGGTCAAGCTACTCAAATATGTTCACACTGTTTGTATTATTTGTAATACTCCTAAGACTTTAAATTCCCCTGAGGAAGAGATACGAAGAATTACTTTGCATTCCTGTAACCAGCTCCATAAGTAAGAAAAAAAAATTTAAATAGTGCTTTTAGTTCCTTTATGTTTCAAATGAGTTTTCAGTGATCACATTTTGATTAGAGCTGGCTGCTCTAAGTGTCCTTAAATTGATGGTACTGGTACCACAGCAGTAAGTTTCATCTCAACACCATTAGGTTAGCAACTGCAGTTTCAAAGTAGGCCAAGAACAGACAGACAGCTCTCAGTAAGATTGGATGATGGAAACTTTGTAACTTTGTTGTACTAATGCATTCCTTTGAGTTTCTTTCCCAGGAATGGGGGAACATCCTTGTAGCCATGAGATAACTGCAGAATCTGATACCACCTGTTTTTCCAAAGAAGGTAAGTGTTACCCACCACAAATTATGTCCAAGGACCCACTGAGTCTGCACCCAAGGCTGAAAGAATGACCAATATTAACCCCTAGCTCTTTACAATACTAAAATCTCCACCCTGGGAGGGACTTATCAGCCATTATTTGATCACAGGATGCATGTGCTAGCATGATTTCTCATTGTGCTTGTGTGCCCTGCCTTCTACCCCAAACACATAATGATGCTTGCTCCCCTTGTGAATTATTCATTTCACCTCCAGAAAAACCCCTGACCCTTTTGATTGAGGAGGTTGATTTGAGGCAGTCCATATTTCCATCTCCCAGCTGACGCTTCCACTGTAAAAAAATCCTTTCTTCATGACAATCCTCTTTGTCTCAGTAATTGGTTTTCTATGCAGTGAGCAACAATGAACCTCCCAATGCCTACTGTTACCTAGACATCAGTTTAATAGTTTACACAAGATTGATGTTCTATAAATGTTTGCTAAATAATAGTTATAGTAAAATACACACAAAGAGAATGAATTAGCTTTAAAATCAATATATATTCCAAGTTCTTTGGAAGAATTTAGTTTTGCTTGTCCTTTTTATGTTTTTTTGATTATAAGAATCTTTTGGTTTTTTATGGTTTTATAATACTTTATTATTATATTATATACATTATCACATACAAGTTATATAACAACTTTAAAATGGGATAAGGAAGACCCTTTTTTGGCTAAAGTCTGTGCCTGCAAAGGACAGATGCCATCATGCCCTTCACTTTCTGTGTCTCTAATTAGCTCCACTGGGGCTAATTAGGGCTGCTCTATTTACCATTATCTTAGGGCTTTGAAACAATTTTCTACCTTATCTCAGACGATTACATAGATGTACCAGATACTCCACAAGAATTATAGTAATAGCTTCATATTTTAAATCACTGTTCTGGGGATGTTCTAAGATACTAGGAAAACAGGGCAATCACAAGTATCTACATTTATTGCTATGAAAGGGATATAAAAACCAAAGAAAAAGTCATTTGTTTGAAAAATAGCTTATTTTATTAAGGCAAAAGTGTCAAGGGCCTAGAACTGTGCCTTATAGACCACAGGCATTAAAGTTTATGGAATGAAAGAAAGGTACTATTGATGTAGAAGAGCACACACAGTATTCATTGACTTGGATTAATTTTATATTTTTACTACTTCCTCTAGGGGGAGTCCCCCCAAATTTTCTGATGACTTCTCAGTTCTACTAGCATGAGACCCATCTTAGATGATCTCAACCTTCCTAATGCAGTGACCCTGTAATACAGATGATGTCATCATGCCGAATACTCATATGTGGGCGTATCTGCATGTGGGCAGACCTGCCTGGAGACGGATAGAGGAGTGGTGTCTTTGTTCCTAAGACCATCAGAAATATGTTTTCTGACCCCAAAGGGGTCGTGAACTGCAAGTTGAGAACTGCTGAATATATGCTGAATTTAATTAATTTCATTTGCAACATTTCTATACACCTTTTTAAATTTGTTAATTTTAGTAGTTCATGAAAGTATAGCATAGTGGTTAAGAGACAGTTTCTGGAACCAGATTGCCTGGGTTCTTTTCTTGGCTTTACTATTTATTGTTGGACTTTGGGTAGGTTTTAACTTCTGAGTGCCTTAGTTCCTTATATGTAAAATGGGGGCAAAAATAGAATCTACCTTATAGGGTTCTTTGGAAGCTTAAATAAGTCAATAACATGTAAAGTGCTTGGAATAGTGCCTTGGACATGTCGTGACTATGTGGTATTGGTCATTGCCATTTAATGCTTAGCAATGACCTATGGATTAGCAATAGGGACTAAAAGATTTATATCCTGAGTATTCTTGTTAGACCTTGGCATTTCCTGTGGTGTTACATGGAGAGTTGACACTTGCCATTTTTTTGGTAGTGTTCTTTGTGATTCTTCTCAAGTGGTAACCATTGGGCTTAGCTTGGTAGCGATAGTGAAGACCTTATTCTTTATTTTCCTTCTTTTCATATATATCCTATCTTCAATTATTCTAGTCTCACTACTAGCCTCATGCCCAAAGTTTTATTAAGGGGTATGTTGATATTTAAAACTCTCACCGTCAACTGGCAGGTGCTCCTTTAGTATCTGGATTTCTTTCTCCTGGAGATCAATTCCCATGTTTCTTATGAAAGTTTCCATCTTATCTGAAGACAGCTTTGTTCCTTAGGAAATAATGAGTGGATATAAGAAACATTCATAATGATATAAAGAGTTGGTCATTCTAGCTCATGCTCAGGTATCAATGCTACACAGAGATTGAAGAGGAAAGAACAATTACACTATTCAAGTAAACATGGTTTTGGGTCCTAAGTCAGGAATTTCTAAACATTGATTTGTAGGATTCTATTATGACTTTTAGGAGAACTTTAAGAGATGAAAGTGAGGAGTTAGGGGTTTCTGGTAAGTCATGGCAAAGACCAAAATCAATCTTTTTTGGATGTGTCTGCATAATAGGATTTGAAACTTGATAAACTAATGAAGAAAAATAAATAAACGAATAAATCAAGTCCATGGATTAATTCCATCATAATTCCCTGAAAAAAACTTTTTTTTTTTTTTTTTGAGACAGAGTCTCACTTTGTCATCTTTGGTAGAGTGTTGTGGTGTCATAGCTCATAGCAACCTCAAAATCTTGGACTCAAGTGATCCTCTGGCCTCCGTCTCCCAAGTAGCTGGGACTACAGGTGCCCACTACCATGGCTGGCTATTTTTAGAGACAGGGTCTCGCTCTTGCTTAGGCTGGACTTGAACTCTTAAGCTCAGACAATCTACCCACCTCAGTCTTCCAAAGTGCTGGGATTACAGGCCCTGAAAATTTTTCTAAAATGTTTAAAGATGTTTTAAATTTTAATTGACAAATAATAATTGTATATGATTATAGGTTTAAATGTGATGCTTCAATACATGTAAATAATGTGGAATGACCAAATCAGGGTAATCAGCATACCTAACACCTCAAATACTTATAAGAACATTAAAAATCCTCTTTTGTAGCTATTTTGAAATATAACATAGATTATTGTTAACTGTAGTCATCTTGCTCTGCAATAGAACACCAGAACTTATTCTTTCTATCTAACTATAACTTTGTATCTGTTGATCAATATCTCCTGGAAATATTTTAATAAAATATATTTCTGGGCACTATCCCTGAAAATTCAAAATCAATATGACTGGAAATGGCCTAGTGATCTGAATGCTGTAACATTTTTTCCCTTGGTGATTCTGATATATAAACATATTTGAGAACCAACGTTTTTAAGTCTTTAGTGGTTATTCAAATCATTTTGGTGATTATAGTGTGCCTAAAACCTGTAAAGATGACACTGAATAACAAACAATTGAGACAGCAGAATTAACAATCTGAGAATTATAGAAATTGAAAACAACAGCAAAGCTTGATGGCTTCAGTTTGATCTGCCTTTTCATCATATTTCTAACATACCTTCAAGACTCTCCAATTCTTTCATTAATCTGTTCTTATACACGTTTCCTTTGGCTGTAAGACAGAGAAAAATTCTAGTCTCAGGCAGCAATGGAGATATTTTAAAAATAGTATAAAACTTTTATAATTTCAGAAACATAGACTTTTAAAAGTTTTATTTCAGAAATTTAAATATTTTTCATCTTCAGGAATACTGCTCAGGAATGAAAACAGATCTCAATTTGGTGAAATCATTTTGGGGGTGAGAGCATGGAACATTCTTCATATAGGGAGTTATGAGTCATGAAAATTCATATGCTAAAGCTTCCTTGAAGGCTTCTGTGGTATTTTAATGCTCACCATCAACTGGCAGATTATTTAGTAGTTGCATGGCTTTATCTTCTGTGAGATGTATCCCCATATTGTCCAGAAAATTTTCTAGGTTAGTAGTATCAATCTTCTCACCTTTATAAAGTAAAGTGTAAACATTATTGAAAATCTGAGAAAATAATGATTCTATATTATGAAAAATGGCTATTTGGCATTGTTTGTTGATTAAACAGTAAGAGCAAATCTGGCAAAACACCAGTTATTGCTAGGACATAATCCTAGAGCTTTTAGGCTAAAATGATGAACAAAGTTAGGTTATGAGTCATTAGATGCAAACATTCAGCAGTAAATAGGTAGAATGAATGAATGAATCAGCAAGGGAAGCAGACAGGGGACCATCTACTGTCATAACAATGGGTAAGACACAAAGCTAACAAGTTTGTTTGGTAATAGACTTAGTTTTAGCTCCTGGGTAGGAGGATGGAAATCTCCACTTACCCTCGCCCCCTGTAACCATCTCCTAATCTGCTTGCCAAGTGGCTCAAAACTGTCCGTCACAATGGCTCTTTTCTCTAGCTTGAAGATGCACTTTATTTATTTATTTGAACATGACCTCAAGATTTATTTTTCTGCTTCCATCTTTTTAACCTGAAGATTTTATTATCTCTATAGCAAAATAAAAAATGAGGCTCAGAGCTAGATTGCTGGATCTTTTTATGTCCTCCCAGTTCAGAATGCTTCTCTAGATCTACACTTGGTCTCAATGCATTCAAACCTCAAAACGATCTTTTTTATAGTTTTATCCCCTCTTCTCAGAAAATAGTCTTAGAGTGCCCCACCATAGTCACTCTGACTTTTTGTCATAATGCTTCTTTCTCTGAGGATACAGAAAACCTTTGTTCTTCTTGTATTTTGTCACTATGTGGAGTTGGTATTTGCCACAATTTTTATATAAAGTCTGATGGATTTTAGTAACATTCCCTGTGTTTGCAGGAGCACTATTGGCATGGGAAAAAAACTGAAAATGCAGTTTAGGCAGACAATTCACATGTTCTAGTTATTTCCAAATCCTGCATAGGAAAATTCTTGCTCTTCATCCTCTGGAACTATAGTGCAGTGTTTCCGAGAAGAGAGGAATCTTTGAGGTAGTTAGTTAGTCATTTTCACAAGTGCCTGGGAAGAAATGTGCATGAGGGTTGTTTTCCCCAAGATGGTTCATACCTCTCTTGTGAAGATTTGGGCCAGAGGAGATGCTAATATCTTCTTGTAACCAGCCCAGGGAATGACTCTTTATATGCAACTTCCCACTGTGCTAACTTTAACAGGCTTCTGACAAGACCTGGACCTTCTGCCTCAAGGACAATGGACTAACTGTATCTTTTCTTCTGTTATCATTCTCATTCTCCAAAATAAAAGCCCCTCAATGGCTCAGTGCTTGCAGCTCAGCCGCTAGGGCACCTGCTGCATACCCCGGAGATGGTGGGTTCAAACCCAGCCCGGGCCTGTCAAACAATGACAACTGCAACCAAAAAATAGCCAGGCATTGTGGTGGGCACCTGTAGTCTCAGCTACTTGGGAGGCTGAGGCAAGAGAATCACTGAAGCCCAAGAGTTGGAGGTTGCTGTGAGCTGTGATGCCACAGCACTCTACCAAGGGTGACATAGTGAGACTCTGTCTCAAAAATAAAATAAAAATAAAAGCCCCTCAAAATTTTCTATTCTTTTAGTCTATTCTGTTTTACCATCTTGAGCTTTTCTTTCTATCATTAGCTTCTTTTCAACCCTTCCCATAGTGCCCTCTGGAATTGATTTCATTAAAAAATGAATTTCTCTATCTCTTATGGACTATTCTTTTTACCTTCTTTCCTAACTGACCTTTGCCTCTTCTTACTAGACTTTTCTGCTTTTATTTTTGAGAGAGAAAGCCAGTCATTTTTCTATACCCCATTTGTCTCAGGGCTTGGCATTTTCCTAGATTGTAATTGCTGCTTTCCAACCACAACCAAGCCTCTCCTCTTTTAAGATTTATGAAATTTGGCTTTATTGTTTTGTAAACTACAAATTTCTTGTTCACTTCCAGGGCCTATCCCAAGAACCACAGTCTTCTGCATCCAGACTCCTAGTTTCTGGTTATTATTACAGGGAATTCCAGACTTCATATAGATAACTCATCCCAAAATGTGGCCTCCAGATGTCTTGACCATCTTATTCTCAGTGACAACCTCTTAAATCCCGTACTAGTTAACCATCAAGGACACATCCTAGACTTTTTCATCACCTAGAAATGGTTTACCTCTAAAATCTTTAATTTTTTTTCCTTTTTTTCTTTTTGGGGATTCATTGAGGGTACAATGAGCCAGGTTATACTGCTTATGTTTGCTGGGTGTGGTCCCTCTACTAATAGTGTCCTGCCCCCAAGAGGTGTGTCACACACTGTGGTCCGATACCACCTGTTCCCCCTCTTCCCACCATGTACTAGAATCAATTGTCCTCATATTAGAATTGAGTATATTGGATTCTTGCTTCTTTATTCATGTGATGCTTTAGTAAGAAGAATGTATTTCAACTCTATCCAAATTAATACAAAAGATGTAAAGTAACCATGCTTTTTAGTGCCTGTATAGTATTTCACGGTATACATATATCTTCATCTTGTTAATCCATTCCTGGATTGGTGGGCATTTAGGTTATTTCCACAATTTGGCAATTGTAAATTGAGCTGTGATAAGCAGTCTAGTGCAAATGTCCTTACGGTGAAATGATTTTTTTCCCTTTCTTTCCTACTAAATAATCTGCCAATTGATGGGGAGCATTAAAAATACCACAGAAGGGCTCGGCACCTGTGGCTCAACGGGCTTAAGGTGCCAGCCACGTACACCTGAGCTAGCGGGTTCGAATCCAACCCAGGCCCACCAAACAACAATGTTGGCTGCAACCAAAAAATAGCCGGGTGTTGTGGCGGGCGCCTGTAGTCCCAGCTACTTGGGAGGTGGAGGTAGGAGACTTGCTGGAGCCCAGGAAATGGAGGTTGCTGTGAGCTGTGATGTCAAGGCACTCTATCCAGGGTGACAGCTTGAGGCTCTGTCTCTACAAAAATAAAAAAAAGAAAAAGATACCACAGAAGCCTTCAAGGAAGAAAAATCTTCTGGGTAGATGCCCAGTAATGGGATTGCAGGATCAAATGGGAGGTTTGAGTTCTTTGAGGGTTCTCCGTACTTCCTTCCAAAAGGGTTGTATTAGTTTGTAGTCCTACCAAAAGTGTAAAAGTATTCCCTTTTCTCCACAACCACACGAGCATCTGCAGCTTTGGGTGTTTGTGATGTGGGCCATTGTCACTGAGGTTAGGTGATATGTTAGGGTGGTTTTGATTTGCATTTCTCTGATAATTTTAGGTAAAATCTTAAATTCTAACATGCTGAATTCTGCCCAGAACTACGTATTGTTCCATTTATTTTATTTCTAACACTACATATATTATATTTGTATAGAGAATTTCATTTCCCTTTTCTTGCTTTTCTCCAAGTTCATAATTTTAATCATAACTTCACTTCTTTCCCTATGCACACTAGACTACTTAACCACTTTCTTGGACTATACCGTCACAGTCTTTATGCTTTTATTCTCTTAGCACACCATCCTGAGAATCTCCTAATTTGGTCTAACTGAAGAATATCATATAATACTGTGGGAACAGGTTACACATAAACTCCCTTGGAATAGAAGCTAATCAATGTCCCAAGAACTTTCTGACATGGACAGACAGATGTGGTCATATGTTATACTAACTTGGGTTATTTTAAAAACAACCTGATTAAAACCCCTCTCAACAATTACAACCTTCTCCAAAAAAGAAAAAGGGTGGAAATTAGGATAGAGCATTGGATTAAAAATGTGAGGTACTAAGGACAGAGTGATCTGGGAAAAAGCCAAGCATCACTGCTGGCCCTGAGTGCTAAAAACAATACTCATTAGACAGAGCATACTCTCCTAACTCTAAGTTACGTATTAGAAATGATAAGAAAAAGACAAGACAGAAGTGCAATACACAGAAAAATGTTAAGATCAGTCATGCAGTTAAAGAAAAACTACTTGTTTTTTAACCTTGACTCTCTCTTTGAAGCTTTCTGCTGTGTTGTATTTTCTCATGCCCAAGATTCAATAAAAGCCTGTGAGGAACATAGGGAGTGGGGAGAGAGGATGGGGGAGGGGCCCATGATTGTCTCTCAGTTAGGAGGGCTTGCTAGTGTTGACCTCCCTCGACCCCTCAATTCCATGCAAATGGACAGAGTAGGTGTTTTTGTTTTGTGTTGCATAGCACCAACATAAATCAAAACCACCTTGAGATATCATCTAACTCCATAAGATTAGCCCACATAATAAAATCCCAAAACTACAGATTTTGGTGTGGATATAGAGAGAAGGGAACACTTCAACACTGCTAGTGGGAATGCAAGCTAATAGGGCCTTTTTGGAAAGAAGTTTGGAGAATACTCAAGGAACTAAAAGTAGACCTACCATTCCATCCTGCAATTCCTCTACTAGGTATATATCCAGATGATTAAAAATCATTTTACAACAAAGATATTTGCACCATAATGTTTATTATAATCCAATTCATAATTGCCAAGACATGGAAACAGCCCAAGTGCTCATCAACCCACATTATTGGATTAACCAATTGTAGTATATGTACACCATGGAATACTATACAGCCATAAAAAGATGGAGACTTCACATCATTTATGTTTACCTGGATGGAGCTGGAACATATTCTTCTTAGTAAAGTATCTCAAGAATGAAAAAAAGTATCCAACGTACTCAATACTACTATGAAATCAATATACAATCACCTACACATTCATACTAATGGTAAAACATAACTATAGTCCAGAAAGTAGGAGGGAAGATGAGAGAAAGGAGAGGGGAGGGTGGAGGCTGCGAGAAGGGAGGGTATTTGGGGGGATCTCACCTAATGTGCATGATACAATAGTACATTTCAAAACTATTAAGAAAAGAGTATAATTGTCTTAGCACAATAAATAAGTGAGGTGATGGATGTGTTAATCAGTTTGATGTAAGCATTTCACATTATATGTCAAATCAGTACACTGAACCCAATAAATGCATCAATGTACCCAGTTATGATTTAATAAAAAAATTAAATAAATAAAAACATTTTTAAAAGTTGCCATTATGTGTGTATAATATCTAACTGTGATTAGTCTCTCGTACTCCTCAGCAATGTCTCCATGTATTTATAACTTCAATTCCTATTCTCTATCAGAGTTAAACACATATAATATCATCAATACCCACCTTATGTCTTACCTACTCTATTAAATCATGAAGACTCATTAGTTTCTAAGTGGGGTAGTTAGGTGAGTGAAAGTGACATTCTCCAAAATAAGGAACTCAGTAAAAAATTTAGAAGTCAAGACAGAGTTTCCATTTTGGTGCACATGACCATTCTTCCCCTTCTTTACCTTATATAGGTTCTTATATGTAGGCTACCTTCTTTACTTATATCGGCTCCTATAGCATTTTAACTAAAAGAAATTATTCACAGTTTTTTTTCTGCTTTTATGTAGATACTTCCCTTTATAGGCAGATAAAAATACTAGTGCATATAAATGCACTTTTCCTGCCCCAATTCCATAACTTTTGGAAGGCTGGTTTTTGTAGATCCATACATGTGATGTAGTAAGTGATCAATAATAAATAAAAATATAACTCACCTGTAAAAAGATTCCCTTCATCCATTACCTCATCCACTTTAACCTTCCCTTCATCTGTCAGACAAGACAGAATTTTATGTATAAGGACAATAATAGAAATAAAAACTATGAAAGTCATACACCTAGGTAAAACACATAACCTCACCAAATTTTTACAATTTGTTCTAGAATCTATCATATTTTCATTCCAGATGGGAAATACAGATAGACAAACCTCAGATTATAAAAAAGGATACTTCACATATCTTTTTATTTTATTAAGATAATAAAATCCATATAGTAGAATGCTGGGCTGACACTGAAAAACTTGCCCCCTCTTTTTTCACACATGGAAAAAATTTGTTTTACTGATTATAAGGCTACCAAGAAACTTAAAAAATGGCAAATGCTTCAGTAGAAAAGATTTGACTTGGGGCATTAACAGCGCTGTTTCTACATTTGATTTAACTTATGTTGTCTGTTGTTTCTTTCACTATCCACATTCAATATCAAAAAAAGGGCTTTGAGTAATCTAATTGAACTTCAACAATATGTTAAAATTTTTGTTTTTTGAGTATTTATTTTCCTTTTAAATGGGGAGATTTAAAGGAGACAGTGTGATAGATGGTTAATTCCTCATTTTCTATTCTCATGTATTTCAATTAGCCCCACAGAAGATATGTGAATAACCTGATTAAGTCTCTAATGTATTTCCTACGGGATCATTAACTTGAAAAGTAGTACTCAAGGACGGTTGATACATCCACAACCAAAATCAGTGTGATATCCCAGCAAAGTTTTAAGATAACTGGAAAATGGGATAAGAAAAAGCATCTACTTCCTTTTATAGGTGAATAAAAATCCTGGGGAGTTACTTATTTCCAGTAACAAAGAAAAATATGCTATGGAAAATTTACTTTCTTCTGACCAGAGCAAAGGCTTAACTAAGTGACAGTGTCTTGAGATGAATGCATATTAGTTGTTTTATTACTAGTAATAAAAGCTACTATTTGCTCGGCGCCTGTAGCTCAAGCGGCTAGGGTGCCAGCAACATACACTGGAGCTGGCAGGTTTGAATCCAGCCCGGGCCACCAAACAACGACAACTACAACCAAAAAAAATAGCTGGGTGTTGTGGCCAGTGCCTGTAGACCCAGCTACTTGGGAGGCTGAGGCAAGAGAATCTCTTAAGCCCAAGAGTTTGAGGTTGCTGTGAGCTGTGACACCACAGCACTCTACCCAGGGTGACAGCTTGAGACTCTGTCTTAAAAAAAAAAAAAAAAAAAAAAAGGTACTATTAAATGCTTACTATATGCTAAAGCCTATGCTAAGAACTTTTAATAATTATGAAAGATACTTATTATTTTCTTTTCGATATAAGGGAACTAAGATTCGATGGGGTTAATTTGGCCAATCTTGCATGGCCAAGAATTTTCAGAGCTGGTATTTTGGGCAGTGCCTGTGGCTCAAGGAGTAGGGCACTGGCCCCATGCACTGGTGGTGGCGGGTTCAATCCTGACCTCAGCCAAAACTACAAAAGAAAAAAAAAAAGCATTTGGCTGATTCCAAATTCTCTTCTTTCCCTAATGCCATATAATCAGTGGAACCAGTGGGATGAATTCCAGGGTTTTGTTGTTTTTCCCAAGAAGGCTATTATTTTGTGAAAATTTTCTTATTGTATAGCTGTCAGTCTTACTGATCTGAAGCCATGCTGGCATATGCTAGTTGTGTTATTTCTGGTAGTTCAGAATTTACGTGAATTCTTTTCTACCTTTCTTTTACTACTGTTTTCCTCCTTATAATTTGCTTACTTTCAAACTTTCCCTTTCAGATATTCCCTCCATTTATTAATTTATTTGCTTCTTCCTTTGGTCTGTTAATAGTCTCATAAGTACTCTGACACATTGCTGAAGCTTTGCTAAATTTGTAGACTGCTAACTTCCTAAAGATAAAATGAATTATTAGAGTATTCAACCATATCTTCATGCATATTTCTAACTCTATGTCTGATAGGTTCCCAAACTCAACTTGTCTAAAACTGAAACTACTCTCCTAACATCATAACCTGAACCTTTTCCTGAATTCTTGAATTGGCTTATATAATATGACTGATGAATTCAAGATGTCCTTTCCTAAATTTTTTCCACTTTTTTGTAACTCATGTGTAATCCATAATTAAGCCTTATTAGTTTTAAATTTAAAACTAATATAAACTTATTCATTAATTTTAATAAATAAATTTTAATTCTATAATCTTTCCCTAATCAATCTCATATTCATCACTAAGTTCACTTCTCTTGCCTGAGCTCTCATCATCTCTTATTGGATCATGGCAATATCTTTCAAATTTAACTCTTTGCCTCCAATAATGCTCTCTGCATTGCCATCAGCACTCATCTTTCAAAAGAGAAATACTCTAGATATACCACTGCCTACAATATGATGGCTAACTCTGAAGGGAGAAACAGACAAGTAAAGTGTAATAGTTGGAATCTTCAGTATCCCACTCTCAATAATGGATAGAACAACTCAATAGAAAATCCATAGGATAAAGAAGATTTGAACATTATCAACATTCATTCATTGAAACATTCTCTAGGATAGATCATATAGTAGGCCATAAGACAAGGCTTATTCAGTTAAACAACTGAAATCATAGAAAGTATGTTCTCTTACCACAAAAGAATTAATTCAAAGTCAAAAACGGAAGGAAATTTGGGAAATCAATAAATATTTTGAAATTAACACATTTCTAAATAACCCATAGATCAAGAAGAAATCACTTGGGAAATTAGAAAGTATTTTAAACAGAATGAAAATGAAAATACAGCATATCAAAAATTTTGGGATACGATTAAAGTAGTGCTTAGAGGAAATTTTCTGGTTGTAAACATTTGTATTAGAAAAAAGGAAAGATTTTAAATTAATAATATAAAATTTCACCTTAAGAATCTAGAAAAATAAAAACAAACTAAACCAAAAATAAGTTAAAAGAAGGAAATAATAAAGATTTGGGATGAAAATAAAATGGAAAACAGAAAATAAATAGGGATTATTGATATTGGTTCTTTGAAAAGATCAACAAATACTGACAAACTTTTAGCTAGACTAAATAAAAAAGACACAGATCAAAATTAAGAGAAAGGACATGATCACTGACTCTACAGAAAATAAAAGAATTATAAAGGAATACTAAAAACAACTTCACAACAACGAGTCAGACAACTTAGATGAAATAGATAAACTTCTAGAAAGGCACAAAGCTTACCTTTTCGGCCTTTTTTTTTTTTTCTTTCCTAGCATTCTGTGATTTTGCATACATTTATGCTTTTGTATGCATTGGTTTTCTCATCTGGAATGCCTTTTTTAACTGAAAAATTTTTATGCATCTTCTGACAAGCCTTTCTCTGATTCCTTTCTGGAACACTTAACTCTTTAGAATCTCACTATACATATTTTTTAGTATTATAGAATTACCACATAGAATTATGATGAACTATCAACATGTGAGACATCTTACTAGACTATGTATCCCTAGAGGTCAAAGAACCAGTCATCTTCATTTTTGTCTTCCTAATAGTTAATTAGGAAGTTAATTATTAATTGTATTAATATTAGGCACTCAAGAAAATCCAAAGCATGAATTGATAAATTTTTAAGGACTGGACTCTTATTTATTTATTTATTTTTTAAAGCTTCAGAACTACTCAAACTACTCTCAGAAATTCTCATATATGAATCCAAAGTTTCACTTAAAAAGCAGCTCACCATCAATGGGCAGGTTGTTTATCAGGTCTTTATATTCCTCTTCTTCAAGCTTAAAGCCCATATTTTCCATGAAGCCTTCTAGCTTACTAGCACTAAGAGTCAATCCTTAGGAAAAAAGAGGATGAGAATGATAACAACAATAAGTGAAAAATGTTAAGCATGTTCATGAATTAATTTCAGGGTAAACATTAAAGGAAACAATAAAGTTGTTTTTGGGAAAAGAGCTGTTTTTGGAATCAGGAACAGAACCAGCTCTGTCATTTTTGTTCAAAGGATCTGTCTCTCATGAGACATTTATAATGAAGAAATTGAATAGGAAAGTAGGATGAACTCTGGTGAGAAACTGTCTTTATAATTCTATTTAGAAAACAGACTTGAGCTGGGCTTGGTGGCTCGTGCCTGTAATCCCAGCACTCGGGAGGCCAAGGAGAGTGGCTTGCCTGAGCTCACAGGTTCAAGACCAGCCTGAGCAAGAGTGAGACTTTGTCTCTAAAAATAGCCTGGCACTGTGGTGGGTGCCTGTAGTCCCAGTTACTTGGAAGACTGAGGCAAGAGAATCACTTAAGCATAGGAGTTTGAGTTGCTGTGAGCTATGATGCAATGGCACTCTACTCAGGGTGACAAAGAGAGATTCTGTCTCAAAAAAAAAAAAAAGGCTCAGTGCCTGTAGCACAGTGGTTAGGGTGCCAGCCACACACAGCGAGGCTGGAGGGTTTGAACCCACCCCAGGACAGCTAAACAACAATGACAACTGCAACAGAAAAATAGCCAGACATGTGGTGGGTTCCTGTAGTCCCAGATACTTAGGAGGCTGAGGCAAGAGAATCACTAAAGCCCAAGAGTTTGAGGTTGCTGTGAATTGTGACACCATAGCACTCTACTGACGGCAACATAATGCGACTCTGTCTCAAAAAAAAAGAAGAAAGAAAGAAAGAAAACAGACTAGAAATGCAGGGTCAAAAATCATTTTGTTCAAAGTAGTAAATAATAAGTCAAAAACCTCAAATAAACAGATTAATAGACAAATTTGTCACCACCAAAAATACAAGTGTTTTTAAAAAAGTAAATGGAAAATGTAAGAAGTCTGGGTTTCACCTGATTTCTTACTTACCTTTGAGAGATCTTATGCCATCTAGCAACTGATGCTTATACAATTTTTCAGCAGCTATAAGATAAGGTAGAGTACAATAATTGGTAAAGAGACCTAAAATAACTCAAAATTCAGCAATTTCAGAAAAAACAACTCTTATAATTTTACTATTTTACTATTTTTCCCCTATTAATAACCCAAAATAAGAATTAGACCAATAGAAGACGACTCTTTAAGATAGTAAACTTACCCACTTCTTTTTTTGACAATTTAAACAGTTCTTAGTGGTACCTTGCCATGCCTTTGTTTTGTCTCTCTTTCTTTCTCTCTGATTTCTCCTGCTTAAGATCACACATATTAATGCTCCTATGGATAACGTTAGATATAGTGGGACTCATGAGTGGTACTGCTGATTCCTAAGCTAAAAAACCTGATGACTGAAAAGATTTCTTTGAATGATAGTATTGAGCATTTCTATATATTTTTCACATGACTTCAAATGAATACTTAGATACTTTCATTGACAAGCCCGTAAAAAGAAGTCTTCTCCAAGGTAATTCCTTAGTAAGACATCTGTTACCACCACAGGTTTCATACTTTACATAAATTCAAATATTGATTTCTATTCCCACATCGATGGTGAATGGATTTCTGGCTCCTTCCCCACGAATCAACCCTGGAGTAGCTGAAGTTTCAGCAGAAACTTGAATTTTAGGAACTAAGTAAAAAGCCACCACAACACCTTTGGGAAACGGAAAGCTGAACACGTGTGTGTGTATTTGTGTTTACAGCCTAGGGTGAAGGGCTTCTAGCAGTGGCAGTACCATGTAAAAAACTAATGGGGAAAACTTTTTTTTAAAGAATTTATGTCCTTGTCTTTCTGTATCACAAGCCCGAAATTATCATTGCCTATTCCTTCACCACTGAAAGCACCAGCAAAAGCCTGGACCACTGCTGCAGGTGTCTGGAGGGTATCATCAGGAAAGCACACAAGCCTTTCAGGAGCGAAGTGCTAAGGTAAACAGGTGACAATTGATAAGTTGTCCTCAAGTATTTTATCCAAACTTAACCTTTATGGCTGATGGATCTCCTTTTTACAATTTTACTTCTCTCTGAGTTTAATGGTGAAACTCTGACCAGAGGAGGTATCTGGAACAGTGTCAACTCAGGAAAATGATCAACAGTGCCTGGGTCTCTCTGCCCTGGGGATCATCATCTTTTTTCTCCTTAAACCCAACAGTGTGAATGTGGACTGGCACCTATCCTTGGGTCTTTAGTTGAAGCACATTTCCAGACATAGTAATGATATTCCCAAAAGAATAGTGGTCCATGGGATGAAAACAGCTAGCCACCAAGGGGTGTCTAACTACAAAAGAAAACAAACTGATTAGCATATACTATATGAATCAGAATTACTGGAATAAAAGGACCAGAAATTTTAAATAAGCATGATAAATATATTAGTAAGAGAAGCAATGACATTAGCAAAAAGTAATAAGAACAAGAAAGCATAATGAGAATCCATGGAAATATGAGGTATAAAAACATCGGGTATACAAAAGTTGAAATAAAGAAACATAATAGACAAGATAGAGTAGAATGGAAATAGATGAAAAGTTAACTAGTGGGCTCTCTGATCAGATTGAGGAACTCTCTCAGAGGGCAGCAGAAAAGGATAAAGAGAGGTAGAAAATGGAAAGCTACAAGGTGTGAGAATAGAAGGAGGAATACTAAACTTTGGGTAACAAGAATTCCAATGGAGAGAAAAATAAAAATAGTGAAGAAAAAATATTTGAAGAAACAATGAAAATAAAATTTCTAAGATCAAAGAAGGATGAAAGATCTTATATTAAAAGGGCTTATGTAGGTTCAAATAGAAGACATCAGGAAAATTTCTACCTAGACACTATAATTACTTTCAAAATATCAAGAAGATTGATTCTAAAATCCTTCAAAGGAAAAATAAGGTCATGTACAAAGGAAGAAAAATCAGATTGATACCAGATATCACAACAGAAATTATAGATGCTAAAAGGCAATGGACTAATATTATTTGAAATAGTGAAAGAAAATAACTGAGCCTAGGGCAGCATCTGTGGCTCAAAGGAGTAGGGTGCTGGCCTCATATTCTGGAGGTGGCAAGTTCAAACCTGGCCCCGGCCAAAAACTGCAAACAAACAAACAAACAAACAAAAAAACTGAGCCTACACACACAAAGCGTCATTTAAGAATGAGGGCATAATAAAAATATTCTCAGGCATTTAAGATTCAAGATTCACCATAGAGATGCATATTGAAAATACCTTTTAAAACATACTCAATAAGTGAAACAGATCCAGAAAATGCTACAAAGGGTATGGAAAGAATAATCACATACCTTAGTAAAGTTTATTGCTGATTTCTAAAAAGTTTAGGTACAGAGGAAAAAAAATAGAAATTATTTTACTCAGATTTGAATTCTAGAGAAATACCAATGTGATTGAGATAGGGGTGCAATGCAGGTTGACAAATAGGACCTGAAAGTGTGCTAAAATCCTTGTCTTATCTCGGGGAAGATATAGATTAATAAGTTTAAGAAGATAAATGGCAATAAATGAAAGTCTTAAGGTCAACCACTATAATTTTTCAACCTGCAGAGGAAAATCCAATGAATCTAATGGTAACTATAGAAGAAGAAAAAAGAAACAAAAGACTACTGTAAATGGAAACTATGAAATACAACAGCAAAATCATATCCTGTATAAAAGTAACTACAGTAATTATGAACGAATTTAACTCAACAATTATAAAATAGAAACTCTCATATCGTATTAAAAAACAAAATCAAATAATATATTGTCTACAAGAGACATACTTAGAACAAAAAGACACAGAAAGGTTGAAAAGCATGGATATGTCTTTCAGAAACTTGTGAAATTTTTGACCGCAAAGACCTGTTTTATGTTGAGCAGTAAGACTTTAGGATATATCTTCATATTTCCTGAATCTAGAAAAATACCTTCAAGTAGAAATAATTTAATAACCATAATTGAATTTTCATTAAAGATCTAGTAACTAGCATCTTTTAAAATTTTGTATTTTAAACTTTTAAAAAAATTTTTAGGCTTGGTGCCTGTGGCTCAATGGGCTAAGGTGCCAGCCACGTACACCTGAGCTGGTGGGTTCGAATCCAGCCCGGGCCTGCCAAACAACAATGATGGCTGCAACCAAAAAATGGCCGGGCGTTGTGGAGGAAGCCTGTAGTCCCAGCTACTTGGGAGGTGGAGGCAGGAGACTCGCTTGAGCCCAGGAATTGGAGGTTGCTGTGAGCTGTGATGCCACAGCACTCTATCCAGGGTAATAGCTTGAGGCTCTGTCTCAAAAAAAAAAAATTTTTTTTTAACATTTTTACATTAATTCTTTTTCTGATCATCACCATCATTATTTCAATACATATGGATTAGACCTAAACTACTGATTAAACTGATTCAGATTTATAATGTATTTCTCCACATATTGTGAATGTCACTGTGTACTCTATACTATGTCAACATGAGATTTCACATGGCTCTCCAAACTTGCCATGGCTGGGTGTGTCTCTGTGCCTTTTATATGCTTTTCCTTTTAGTTCTTGCCATCTCCTACTATGGAACTTTTCAGGTTCATTTGAAATAATATCCACTCTGAGAAGCCTTAGAGTCTTGTTATAATTGGCCAATCTTCCCCATACTTTTATAGCAGTTCATACTTAATAATATTATTGCACTTACCATAGTGTACAGCATTATTTTTTGGCATGTGCTGTTCATATACATTGAGTTATTCTAGGACTTTGCCTCATTTATCTTTGTTGCTCAGAGTCCAGCATAATATCTAGTGGCAACCAATTAACTTTTATTGAATGGATGAATATTTCATTGGTAAATTAATGCTTACCATCAATTGGCAAACTTCTAATTAGTGGTGGATTTTCCTTTAGTTGTTGGAGTTTTAGCCCTATATCGTTCAGAACATTTTCTAGGTCTGCATGGTTAATTTCTTCCCCTTAAAAAAATCATGTAAAAAGTCAATTTCAACAATAATAATAAGACCTGTTGCATCTGTGTAGCATCACCTTCATGTACAGAATTAAAAGCAACAGAAACATTGGTATCATCTAATTATATAGAATTAGAAAAGGGATTCAGAAATAGAACTTCTTTATGATAAAAGTGAGCTCTTCAATGTTGGGACAAGAAACAAACATAGCACAGAAAGTTGGCATTTTTATAATAGTTCACTAAACAAGTAGTATAAATAATTCTGCCAACATGTAATATTTGCTCTAATATTTTATTTTTGCCTGCATTATGAGATTCTTCACAGTCATCACATTACTTGTATGTGTAATTTGTCTGGTAATTTTGCTATCAAAATAGTAGAGAAACTATATTATTATAATTATATTATAATATTATAATTATATATAGGAAATTATATTATTTTTCCTTCTTGTTTTTTAGGCATTATATTATGGCCTTTGAAATAAAACATAATAACTGATTATAATAATGAGTAACATTCAGTTTATAAAGCATGTCTCTTTAGTAGTATATATATTACCAATAAAAATAAATAAAATGACAAAATTAATATGCATGTCATAGACAGGATAGCAGAAAATACTTAAAAATAGCTTCTTTTGTTAATCATTTACCTTACTTATATTGTCTTTTTATTGTTAAGACTCACCTAAAATTTCATCTACTTCATCCAGAAGTAAACCCATTTGAACTCTTTTCTTATCTACAAGACAAGAGACAATTAGATATGATCCTGCTATGGACTGAATTATGTCCTCCCAAATGCATATGTTGAAGCCCTAACCTCCAATGTTATTAATTTGGAGATATGGTCTTTATCCATATCCAATTAATGTTGAGGGCAAGGTGGGTAGATTGTTTGAGCTCAGGAGTTTGAGACCAGCCTTAGCAAGAGTGAGACCTCATCTCTAAAAATAGCTGGGTGTTGTGGCAGGCACCTGTAGTCTCAGCTACTTCGGAGGCTGAGGAAAGAGGATTGCTTGAGCCCAAGAGTTTGAGGTTGCTGTGAGCTATGACACCATGGCACTCTACCAAGGGTGACAAAGTAAGACTCCGTCTCAAAAAAAAAAAAAAGAAGGTAATTAAAGTTAAGTGATGTTATAAGGGTGCCGTTCTAACCTGATAGACTGTGGCCTTATAAGATGAGGAAGGGAGAGAGGAGGTCTCTTTGCCTTTTTTCCCACCAGGTTGTGAAGACATAGTGAGAAGGCAGCTGTCCTCAAGTCAGGGACAGAGACTTCCCAGAAACTGAATCAGTCTGCCCCTTGATCTTGGACTTCCCAAATTCTAAAACTATGAGAAAATAATTTCTGTCTCCTCTTCCCTTTCCTTCCTTCCTTCCTTCTTTCCTCCCTCCCTCCCTCCCTCCCTTCTCTCCCTCCCTCCCTCCCTCCTTCCCTCCTCCTTCCCTCCCTCCTGGAGTACAGTGGCACAATCATTTGTAGATCACCATAACCTTGAATTCTCAGGCTCAAGCCATCCTCTTGCCTTAGCCTCCCAAGTAGCTAGGATTACAGGTATGTACAACCAAACTTGGCTAATTAAAAATAACTTTTTTGTAAATACAGGGTCTTGCTACATTGCCTAGGCTGGTCAAATCTCTATTATTTAAGTTATTCAGTCTATGGCATAGTATTTTGTTATGACTGCTCAAGTAGACTAATATAAGTTACAATTATAGAGTCTCAGTCTGTTGCCCAGGCTAGAGTGTGTTTGTATGATCATAGCTCACTGTAACCTCAAATTCCTGGGCTCTATTGATCCTCTTGCTTCAGCCTCCCAAGCAGCTAGGACTACAGGTTCATGCCACCATACCAATTAAAATTTTTTTGGTTGCTTTGTTGCCCAGACTGGGCTCAAACTCCTGGCCTCAAGCAATCATCCTGCTTTGGGCTCCCAATGTTCTGGGATTATAGGTGTGAGCCACTGCATCCAGCCTAATTACATAAATTATTATTTTTTTTTGAGACAGAGTCTCACTTTGTTGCCCTCAGTAGAGTGCTGTGATGTCATAGTACATAGCAACCTCAAATTCTTGGGCTCAAGTGATCCTCTTGCCTCAGCCTCTCAAGTAGTTGGGACTATAGGCCCCTGCCACAATGCCCTGCTATTTTTAGAGATAGGTCTTGCTCTTGCTCAGGCTGGTCTTGAACTCCTGAGCTCAGGCAATCTGCCTACCTTGGTCTCCCAGAATGCTAGGATTATAGGTGTGAGCCACTGTGCCTGGCCAATTACATAAAATTCTTAGACTGTGAAATAAAATGTTAAGGATTTAGTAGTTACCTAGATTTTTTTCTGATTAGATAAATTCTTATCAGCTTATATAAACATAAAGTTGAGAAAAAAGAACTTAAAATGTGATAGACACATTTATTCAGTCAATTTTTCTTGTTTTTGTTCCTCACTCATTGATGAGAAAGGAAACAAATTATTTTTATTTCTTAATTCATCAAATATTTTTTGGGTGCCTACTATATGCCAGGTCCTGTTTCCAGGGCTGGGGATACAAAAGAATACAACATGAAGTCTCTGTTTCTGTCGCAGCAATCACTAACATCAAAGCAACCAATGGGTTATAAACAATTTCAGACCCAACAATAGAGCACATCTTAGAAACATAGAAATTTATTTCCTCCTAATTATTTCAAATGCAGACAGCACCAAAAAATGTATATAAATTTTAAGAAAGGAAAAAACTGTATTAAAATTGCAATGCTCAACATATATCAATAACAAAAGATGAATAAAAGTCACATTTAACTTCTGCAATGCAAGAGGTGCTCAAAATGGTTATCATCATCATTCAGACACTTCTTATTACAGCAAACTACTGCTTGAGTAACATCAAACAAAGTGTCCACTTATATTGCTGCACATACTGTTTCAATTTCTTCTCCGAGTACTGCCAGTATAGCCAGTACTCTATAGTACACCACGTTCTTTAAGGGCCCCCTCAGGTAGAAGTCAAGAGGTGTTAATTCAGGAAAACGTGGGGGAAACTCAACCACACCTCTTCCTCCTATCCATTGTCCTGGAAAATTCTCATCTAGGTGAGCTCTCAAATCTCAGTGCATGCAATAATAGGGATGAAAACTTTCCATTTTGCTGTTTTAAGACTGTGTCGTATGCTTGTTCTGTCCACTCCTGTCTCATGCTCACACTGTTTGGTAGACCTCTGTGGTGGGCATGTAAACTGTTCTAGCACCACAGCAGAAGAAGCAGTACTTGTTGCTGTGCAAGGCCTTCCAGATCTTCCCTTGTGAACATCACACACAGCACCATGCGTCTCAAACTTATCACAAATGCATGCAATTGTTAGGTGTGTTGGAGTTTCTGTCACATACTCATGCATCCACTTGTACTTCCACAATGTTCTCAAATTTCAAATATCACTTCAAAATGGTATATTGGAATGACAGACAACCATGCTTCTGCCTTTTCTTTGACTGTCCTACTTGTCGAATGGTGACACCAGCATTTATTTAACACCATCTTTTGAGGACACATCATACTACACATTGCCATCATAATCCAATTCAACTTTGAAAAGTAATACATAGATAACATCTCTTAAAATGTGTATACAATTTTTGGGTATCCCTAGTATTGTAAGTATCTGTCTAGCTGTTCTTTATATCCCTTTGGATATATATCCAAAATATATCCCAAAGGATATTTACCAAGGATATATATATCTTTGTTTGATTGGTTGTATTTTGGAAACTCAGCTCTTGGTAGCCTTCACAGACCAGAGGCAATATCTAGTAATATTTATTTTGAGACATTAAGCTGGACCTCCCTTCTACATAATTTAGGGTGGGGCCATACTCCAATTTCAACAGAAGCTTTAAATACTCTTGCTTGGCTCACATGTTACACAGAGTTGTGAAAAAAGGATTAGAGGTTGATCAAGAAATAAGAAACCTCTTTACTTTTCTGGAAAGCAGAAAGTCTTTTTTTCTTCTTTTGAGACAGTCTTATTTTGTTGACCTTGGCAGAGTGCCATGGCCTCATAGCTCATAGCCACCTCAAACTCTTGGGCTCAAGCGATTTCTTGCCTCAGCCTCCCTAGTAGCTGGGACTACAGGTTCCTGTCACACCCCCTGGCTATTTTTAGACACGGGGTCTTGCTCTTGCTCAGGCTGGTCTCAAACTCCTGAGCTCAGGCAATCCACTTGCCTTGGCCTCCCAGAGTGCTAGGATTCCAGGCATGAGCCACTTCCCTGGCCTGGAAAGAAAATAGTTTTATGATTTCAAGCATGATCCTATCATATTACTAATTGATTAATTCAGGTGAATCAGCACTTTTGGGATACTTAACAAACTATTAATCAATCTATAGCATTATCTCAAGATGCTGAAGATGTTAAGATGCTCAAGATGCTAAGAGTTAAACAGAGTGCACTGACCAGATTCTGTTGCTAAAGATTATGCAAAAAGCTACTAATCTCAAATAAATATGTCAATATATATTTTCCTTTATTGTAAAGATTAACTATGGGAACAAAATTAACCGTAGTGGGATTACTTATGTAAAATGAAGATTGATGGGTTTCACTCTAGACCTACTCGATCAGAATCTTGAGGGAGTAGTATGTTTCCATGAAATCTAATGTTTAATACCTATGAATTTATTAAATGTAATTATCAGATATATATTTTATACATTTTACAATAGTTCAGATAATATTTAACAATTCCTACCACTTTCTTTTTTCTACTTTCTTTCTGTTTATTGCTCCTGAATTCTTTGATAATTTCTTCCTCTCTCCCTTCAAATATTCTTGTTTTTCTTTTTTAACTTTTTATCTACTTGATCCCAACACTGACTATGATGATCTCATCTTGTTGCTCTTTGGTACAGGAACTCTGGTAGTAGTAATAGAAGCAATTATTGCTATTTTATCTCAGGTTAATATTAAGGGACAATAATTCTCCATTCTTTAGGATTGAGTCTATATACTTCTAGTTTTTGGTATGAAATTAGTAAGAATATTTGAGGGGTTACCATAGAGAAACAAAATTCTCTTACAGAGGATCATGTATTTGAAATGCTTACCATTAACTGGCAGGTGTTTGCACAGTTCCTCAATTTCTTCTTCTTCAAGTGGGAATCCCATGTTTTCAAGAGCATCATCTATTTTATTGACATTAACCATTGCTCCTTAAGAAAGAAGGGAATAAGTATAAAAGAAATTTGTACTTATACCACAGAGGGGAAAAATGCTTGCTCCTAACACAATCAACACAAATAGGAAGTAAAAAGCAACAGCACCATAACGCTTGTTAAAGTGAACAAAAGAATCAGTTGAATATTAGAAATAGAAAATTTTTCCCTTATTAATGTTCCAGTAAATACTATTACAGAAATTTCTAGGATGAGTTTACCCAGAAGAAAGAGAAAAGTAGGGAAGTGTGATGAATTATATCAAAGAGATAACCAATCCAAAGATTTCTTACCAGTAAATAAGATCCAAAATTTGCTACAGTGACAAAAGAGTGTAGGCTATTACCCTCCAAATCTGATTGTGTACAAATAACAATGCCAGCTCATAATTTGAAGGACATAGTAACACAATTATTAATAGTAACCTAGTTGTTGAGAAATAAGAGAGGCTTCCGAAAAGTAAATGCAAAATCTTAGAGAACTCAGTTTTATCTTTCTCAGCCTGCTTTTCACTCACCTCTATAAGTCTTCACTTCATCCATCAACCTATTTTTATATATCCGTCCTTTATCTGTAAGGTAAGAGTCAATTTAATTCATAAGAAGCGGAAATTCAGGAAGACAGTAATGTTTAATTATTAGTAAAAAATTGATACATTAATTTAATAATTAAATAATTAATCTTAGTTATAATCTAAAGAAGGAAGCAAAGAAATTAAAAAAGATTTCAAGGTTAATTATTTCCTGGCATTTGGTGTATTATTTAGTGGAACTCTAACATGTTGAAACATAGATTTTTTCTTTTATTTTTTTCCTTAGGTTTACCTTTTTCCCTTTCTACAATACTTCTGTTTATCATATTTTCCTATCTTTAGCCTTAGGCTTGTTATAGATGCTGAGTCCAACATTTAAAACTGTTTATTCATAATGGCAGTTATCTCAAACAGGACATTTCTTCCCAAATTAAGATACAAAGTAAGAACAGTATGTTGTAGGTCAGAATTGGTCATCCCATAATTAAATTTCTCTTAATTGTAAATAGGACTTTAAACAGTTATACTTCTGGAATTTTATGTATACCACTCAGAAGCCCCAGATTCTCTGCAATTGACTGCAAAGCCTGCAATGCTTACCATCCAGTGGCACCATGTCCAGTAGGCTTTTGCTTTCTACCTTTGTAAATTCAATACCTACGTTTTCCAGATAAAGTTGTGTATCACTGGCATTAATCTTTGTCCCTTAAAAAAGATAAGAAACTTGATAAGTAAACATTTTCATATATAATGACTGATTCTAAATTAAGAAAATTATAAAAAACAGCAATATCTCAACTTGTGAGAGATGTAATTGCATAAGAGCAAGGACAGTGTGAGGCTCATTTAGCTGCAGAGTGTTGTAAGAAGCAGTTAAAAATAGAATACGTTTCCTTTAGTCTGGTCAAAAGAATATCTTTATTAATGTTCTAAAAACAATAAGAAGGGGGTGGAGCAAGATGGCCGACTGGAAGCAGCTTCTGAAAAAGGCTCCTGTCCAAAAAGGAAAATAACCTCCTGAAACTGCCCAATTAAGCTGAATACTGGGAGTCCAGCCAAGAGAGAGAAGTGATACCTCTGGGTCACCTCTGCTGAGGCAAGCTACGACTCCAAGAAAGCAAGCTTCAGGTACAAAATTCATCTGAAAAGAAAAGTGTCCATCTCCTCCCCCAAGAAAGTTCTGAGTTTCTTACTTTTCTGTTTCCTTTCTTTTTTTTCTCCTCGTTTGCTCCTGCGGGTTTTCTACAGACAAGTGGTGAACTGTGGACCTCTTGTCTCACCCCATGGAAGAGTGCTGTGGGAAGTGGGGTGTGCTTCCCCAGAGCATCCTGGTGTGACTCTGAAAACTATTGCTAGGCAGAAAAACTGAACTAAAGTTTTCCCCACCATTCTGAACTTACAGTACACCCTTTCCCCCTTACCTGACAAACCAGAAGCCTAACCCCTGCTGAGACTGAGGGAGGAGGTCCCTGAGCAGCGCCCCCACCCCCACCTGCCGGAACAAGCACCCCAACAGGAAAATACTCCGGGGGGCTGCAGCGAGCCGCCCTCCCTCTGGCCAGGGAATCCACCGGCGATCACGAGGCCACATGGCCCCGCAGGTCCGCCTTCTGCCAGGGACTCCACTGGTGACCGCCAGGCCTCTGTAGGTCCGCCCCCAGACAGAAACTCCCCTGGCGACCGACCACATAGGCTTGCACCTGGCACCCACACAGCCTCTGCAGGTCCTCCCCTGGCCAGGAACTCCCCCAGCGACCCGCACGGCCCTGCGCTCTGTACTTGCTGGACTTCAGCAGGTCAGCCTTCTGCCAGGGACTCCACCAGTGACCGCCAGGCCTCTGCAGGCCTGCCCCCAGCCAGGAACTCCCCCAGCAACCACCTGGCCCTGCACCTCACAAATGCCGGGCTTCTGTAGGTCTGCCTTCTATCAGGGACTCTGCCAGTGACTGCTGGGCCCTTGCAAGCCCACCCTGGCCAGGGATTCTCCAAGTGACCATGCAGGCCTGCATCTGGCTCCCGCAGGGCCTCCACAGGCCCGCCCTTGACAAGGAACTCCCCTGACAACTATGCGTACCTGCGCCCCACACTTGCCGGCCCCTGCACTCCCGCCTTCTGCCAGTAACCACACCGGCAACTGCCAGGCCCCTGCAAGCCTACCCCTGGCCAGGAACTTCCCCAGCAACCACATGTCACTGCTCCCCAAGCCTGCAGGGCCTCCACAAGCCGATCCTCTGCCAGGGACCCAGCCAGTGACTGCCAGGCCTCTGTAGGCCGACCCTCGGCCAGGAACTCCCCCGGTGATCACGCGGCCCTGCGCCTGGCACTTCCAGAACCGTGTGTACCATCCCCTGCCCTGCTGCTGGATCCAGGGGTGCCATACTCCAGAGCTGCTCCTGCAGCCAGAACTCCCTGGCTGGGGCAGTCCCAGAAGAGCTACACAGGGTCACTCACTATAAAGTTCCAGCAACAATAGAGTGGTCCCACCTGGTCCCACCAGGGTCTAATCTTCGAGAGACACCTTCCCAACTTTGAGGACAGGCAGATACAATGGTGAAAAACAAACATGGGGCAGAATCAATGGAAAAACTCTAGCAATATGAATAATCAGAGTAGACCAACTACTCCAAGGAACGACAAGACAGACACAGCACAAGATCCCTTGCATAGGAAAATGGCTGAGATGTCTGAAATCGAATTCAGGATCTGGATTGCAAATAAGATCACCGGAATGGTGGAAAAGATAGAATTAGAATTTCAAGCAGTAATCCAAAAGATGACCCAAATGATGTCTCAAGAATTCAACGAATTCAAAGACAAAATGACCAAAGATTTTGACACATTGAGACAAGAAGTTGCAGCCCTTAAAGATATGAGAAATACAGTAGAAGCCCTCAGTAACAGAATAGAGCAAGCAGAAGAAAGGATGTCTGACACTGAAGACAGAGACTTTGAGAAATGCAGTAGAATCCCTCAGTAACAGAATGGAGCAAGCAGAAGAAAGGATTTCTGACATGTAAGACAAAGCTTTTGAATGCTCTCAAATCTCCAAAGAGGAAAAGAAATGGAAGGCAAAAACAGATCACTCTCTCAGAGAGCTCTGGGATAATTCGAAGAAAACCAATATTCACCTCATAGGGATACCCGAAAGCAATGAAGTGGCTTCACAAGACACAGAGTCTCTTATTCATGAGATTATGAAAGAGAATTTACCAGACATGCTAAGAGATTCTGAAATTTAGATAGCAGACCATTTCAGAACTGCAGCATGACTCAACCCGAATAAGACATCCCCCAGGCACATCATACTTAAGTTCACTAAAGTAAATATGAAGGAGAAAAATTTGAAAGCAACCAGATGTAAGAAATGATTAACGTACAAGGGGAAGAATATTAGAATAACTGCAGATCTCCCTGATCAAACCTTTCAAGCTAGAAGAGAATGGTCATTGACTTTTAATCTCCTAAAACAAAATAACTTTCAACCCAGGATACTGTATCCAGCCAAACTGAGTTTCATTTATGATGAAGAAATTAAATATTTTAATGACATCCACATGTTGAAGAAATTTGCTATAACTAAACCAGCTCTCCAGGATATTCTCAGACCTATCCTGCATAATGACCAGTGTAATCCTCCACTACAAAAGTAAACTCACCCAGAAACTTTTTATCAAATTTCAACTTCCACAGTGATGAAAGGATCAAAAATGTCCACTGGACTTTCTAAAGATTTATCATTGTTTTCAATTAATGTGAATGGTTTAAATTGTCCTCTAAAGAGGTATAGGTTGGCTGACTGGATACAAAAGCTCATGCCAGATATCTGCTGTATACAAAAATCTCATCTTACCTTAAAAGATAAATTTAGACACAAGTCTATATTATAGACTATAATATTCATCTATATTCCAGGCAAATGGATAACAGAAAAAAGCAGGTGTTGCAATCTTATTTGCGATACAATAGGCTTTAAATCAGCCAAAGTAAAGTAGGATAAAGATGGACATTTCATATTTGTTGAAAGTACTACTCAATATGATGAGATTTCAATTATTAATATTTATGTACCAACAAGAATGTGCCTCAGTTTATAAGAAAAACTCTAATAGACATGAGTAACTTGATTTCCTCCAGCTCCATAGTACTTGGAGATTTTAATACTCGTTTAGCAGTGTTGGATAGATCCTCCAGTAAGAATCTAAGTAAAGAAATTTTAGATTTAAACTTAACCATTCAACAACTGGATTTAACAGACATCTACAGAACATTTAATCCTAATTAAATTGAATACACATTCTTCTCATCACCCCATGGAACATACTCCAAAATCAATCACATCTTAGGTCACAAGTCTAACCTCAGCAAATTTAAAAGAGTAGAAATTATTCCTTGCATCTTCTCCAACCATCATGGATTAAAAGTTGAACTCAATAACAACAGGAATCTGCATACTCATACAAAAACATGGAAGCTAAAGAACCTTATGCTGAAGGATAGATGGGTCATAGATGAGATTAAGAAGGAAATTACCAAATTTTTGGAACAAAATGACAATGAAGACACGAATTATCAGAACCTCTGGAATACTGCAAAGGAAGTATTAAGAGGGAAATTTATAGCACTACAAGCCTTCCTCAAGAAAACAGAAAGAGAGGAAGTTAACAACTTAATGGGAAACCTCAAGCAACTGGAGAAGGAAGAACATTCCAACCCCAAACCCAGCAGAAGAAAAGAAATAACCAAAATTAGAGCAGAATTAAATGAAATTGAAAACAAATGAATTATAGAAAAAATCAAATAAATCAAAAAGTTGGTTTTTTGAAAAGGTCAATAAAACATATAAACCTTTCGCTAACTTAACCTGGAAAAAAAGAGTAAAATCTCTAATTTCTTCAATTAGAAATGGTAAAGATGAAATAACAACAGAAATTCAAAAAATCTTTAATGAATACTACAAGAAACTGAGAAATTCAAAAAATCTTTAATGAATACTACAAGAAACTTTACTCTCAGAAATATGAAAATCTGAAGGAAATTGACCAATACTTAGAAGCACACCACCTACCAAGACTTAGCCAGAACCAAGTGGAAATGTTGAACAGGCCTATATCAAGTTCTGAAATAGCATCAACAATACATAATCTCCCTAAAAAGAAAAGCCCAGGACCAGATGACTTCACGTCAGAATTCAACCAACCCTTTAAAGAGGATCTAGTGCCTATATTACTAAACCTCTTCCAAAATATAGAAAAAGAAGGAATACTACCCAATACATTCTATGAAGCAAACATCACCTTGATCCCTAAAC
>CAUYRH010025058.1:0-55328 GCA_963574655.1 Perodicticus potto | reverse complement strand
TACACCTGAGCTGGCAGGCTCGAATCCAGCCTGGGCCTGCCAAACAACAACAGCTGCAACCAAAAAATAGCCAGCATTGTGGTGGACACCTGTAGTCCCAGCTACTTGGGAGGCAGAGGCAGGAGAATCGCTTGAGCCCAGGAGTTGGAGGTTGCTATGAGCAACATGGTACATGCCATGGCACTCTACCCAGGGCAACAGCTTGAGGCTCTGTCTTAAAAAAGAAAGAAAGAAAATTAGCTTTTACAATAGTGTCTAGCATAAAGCAAATGATCAATAAATCATACATGAATATAGCTGCTAGTTATAATTATATTAATTATTATTATCAGTGAAGTCCTGATCAGCTACACTCGGGGGTGCGGGGGCATAAAGGAACATGAAACAATCTGGAGGTGTTCACAACTCACAGGAGAGGCACAGAGATGCTCTCTGTAACACCCAACCAAACAGCGTAAGGAAAGAGGCATTTAAAATGAACACACAAGGCATGAGCCATGGGGACTGCAAAGGAAAGAGGTTAAAATCAGGGAGGAACTCCATGAGAAAGTGGCATTTGAGCTGGGACTTAAAGAATGAACAAGATTCTCAATAGTGAGATTGTAGTGGTGTGACAGGAGAGGTACCCAGAAGGCCAGTCACTCAACCTAACTTCCTCATCTTACAGATAGAAAACTAGGGCCAGGAGAGGGAAAGGGACTTGCTCAAGTCCTACTACAAGGTGAAGGCAGAGGCTGGCCTAGACCATTTTCCCCATGGGACCCCCCCAACCCAGTGACTGCCCTGTCTCCTGCTACAGTGCTCTCTCCTTAAGCAACAGAGCAGAGGATTCCAGTGTGGGCTAGAGAGGTGGGGACTCTGCGAAGTCTGGACACACCCAGCCTGGACAGATTAGACACCAAGGCAGGAAGGAGCTGATCCACTATAAGCCCTATGAGCAAAGCCATAAACTGTACCTGGCCAAGGGTACCTGATGCAAAGTACTTCTACCTGGGAAATGTCCTCAGGCCAACAAGGCAAGCACTGCCAGGCAGGTCCGCTGCCCTACCTGCTATCACATTCCAGGGACCTGGGGCAGTCTGGCAGCAACTAAACCCTCTCCTTTCTGCCTCACATTAAAGCCTCCCTGCATTAAAGCTCAACACACTTTCACATATGTAAACACTACTGGCAGAATCTGGCTAACAGTCTCCTAATAGAAAAAAATAAAAGGGCTTAGCGCCTGTGGCTCAACGGGCTAAGGTGCCAGCCATGTACACCTGAGCTGGCGGGTTTGAATCGAGCCCGGGCCCGCCAATCAACAATGACAGCTGCAACCAAAAAATGGCCAGGTGTTGTAACGGGTGCCTGTAGTCCCAGCTACTTGGGAGGCGGAGGCAAGAGACTTGCTTGAGCCCAGGAATTGGAGGTTGCTGTGAGCTGTGATGCCACAGCACTCTATCCAGGGTGACAGCTTGAGGCTCTGTCTCAAAAAAAAAAGAAAGAAAAAATAAAAGGAAGATGTTTGGTAGGTCTATTTTTTGGATGAAGGAACTGAGGTACAGTGCTATTACATTCAACAAGAATTTACATAATGACAATATTGTACTAGGTTCTGTGGTGGGCCCAGGGACACAGAACTAGATGAGGCCCTGCCCTTGAGAAGCCCACAGATAATTATGATACATTATGATCAGTACATCAAAAACAATCTACTTACATGCTATCAAGAAGCATGGACAGAGACATTTAGTCTGTTTCTTGAATGAATAATCAAATGAACAATGCATGAAGTGGGTCAAAGATGGCTTCCTGGAGGAAGTAGCAGTGATACTGGAGTTAGTCTTTGAGAATACACAGGCATCCCCCCAAAGGAAGGCAGGGAAGGATACTCCAGAGGGAAGAGAAAGACAAAGGCACAAGACGTGTGGGAGCAAGCATTGTATGGGCAGTGTGAGTGAAAGAGCAGAGGCAAGAATGCAAAGCAGGGATGCAGAAAGGTAGGCCTCTTACGCAGTCCTTGACCAAGCACCTCTCCTGCTGCATTTCAGTGAGCTGGTGAGTTTTCAGTGTCTAAGAGTAGTTTCTGTCTAGCGTCTCCCCACATCCAACAGTACGCTCCCCAAGGACATACACTGGGCTTTATTCATCATGGTACCCTAGGGCCCAGCACAGTGCCCGGCACCTGCAAGCCTTGGTAAATATTTGAACAAATGAATACCACTCTGAAGAGTTTGGGCTTTTTGCCGGAGAAAACAGAGCGCCATAGAAAGGGTTCCAATAGGGGAGAAATGTGATCACAGCCTTGTTTAGAGAAGTAACCTTGTTCCGAGAAGTAATTGGGCGGCAGTGTGGAGGATGAGCTAGTGGGGGAGGTGGCAGCCCAGGTGCAGGGCAGGCAGGGCATGAACCAGACAGCCGACTTGGGGATAGAGAAAACGGAATAGATTCTGAAGCTTTTCAGAGATAGACTAGACATGACTTGGTGACTAATTAGATTAGGAAAGGGCTAGAGGGGGAGTGAGGACAGGGAGTGTTTAGGATGACTCAGGTTTCTAGTTTGCACAAAATGGAGGTGGAGCTACTAACTAAGGCAGAATCCAGTTTGCGGAGGAAGTTTGGGGAAAGCGATGCAATGGTTTCCAGGGTCACTGAACTGTCAGTAGTACAGGTCTAACCAGAAATGAAAACCAGAGTCCCTGATTTCCTGTTATTTTATACTAACTCCATGCTGCCAACCTTTTTGAGTTTTCCCAGGAGTATTTAATACTGATAAAAATAAGATTGGGAGGAAGGACAGGAAGTGTTCAGTAACCATGACTTCCAAAGCATCACAGAAAATTATCTCTAGGTCTCTGGCTAAGTGCAAATAAGCTACATTTGATACACTGGGGGAGGGGTAATTAACACTTATTAAGGCTCTGCCTAGTGCTTCCAGTTCAGTCAGCTCTCACTGACCCTCAGTCCTGTGAGGTTAGCGCTATTAGCTCCATTTTACAGGCAAGATAATTAAGGTGCAGAGAGTTTAATAATGTGTCTGAGATTGTGCAGCTAGAATGGGGAAGCTAGGATTCGAAACTCTACACCACCTCCTTCTGTTTGTTCACTCAGTAATCAAGTGCCTATCATGTGTCTGTGCTAGGGATTGTGCTACATGCTTCTGTCAAATATGACGAATTTCTGCAGCAGATGGCGGTGGAGGGCAAAGCAGGTGATCTTTCAGAGCCTTCAAGGTCAGAAATAAGAGGTCTCAGAAGAATCCCATTCTTTTTTCCACCCCAGCACCTAGACTCAGTTCAAGAGCCACATATTAGAAGCTCCCCAAAAACCCTTCAGTCCAACCTCTGAGGCAATAATGAATCTCTGCAGCACTACCTGGAATCTTTACTTGCACTCCCACACTCCCAAATAAGCCACTCAGAAAGGTCTAGATTTTCTTTCTGTTCTGAGGTCTCATTCTTTTACCTCGAAACCATTGTGAGGCTCAGAGATATCAAAGACTGTTCGAAGCTGAACCCGGGTGAGGAAGGGAGGAGGTTGCATTGCAAAGGCAAGTGCCAAAGCTACTCCTCAAGTGTCTGCTGAGGATGCAGGGACCCAAGCTAAGGGGTTAAACAATCACAAGACAGAGGAATAGTTCAAGCATTCACCAGAGGAGCCTCCTCAAACAAAGGACAGAAACATGCAACCAATAAACCATGAGCTAAGAACTGCCCCCAAACTTCAATTATCATCTCTGTGCTGACATTCCAAAATCTTTCTCTGCACTTTTCATCTCTCCTGAGCTACAGACCCACATATCCAACAGCCTCTGGACAGTCTCTCCAAACTTATTCTTCCCTCTGTGTTCCCATGTCAATGAATGGAACCCCTCTTCCACCCAGTCACCAACCTAAAGCCTTAGTGTCCTCCTGGGAATCTCCTCTTTCCTCCCCTCTGTCATCTCAATTGGGTACCAAGTTTTCTCAACTCTATCTCCCAAATGCTTCTCAAATCCACCTTTACTGGGTTCTCTTTAGCCTAGATTACTTCAATAGCTTTGAAACTGGTCTCCCTGCCACAATCCATGCCCACGGTAGTCACTCCAAAGCACAAATGGGACAAAACACTTCACTGGTTGCCTTGCTACTCTTAGGATAAGTCACACTCCCCAGAAAGGTATACAAGGTCCTTTGGGACCTGGCCCTTAACTTTTTTGTTTAACTTTCTGGTCTCATTTCTTACCCCCTTTCCCCTAGGAATCACAACTAGATTGATCTTAAAGCTCCTACAAAATACTGAGCTGTCCTACTTGCTTCCTGGTCTTTGTGCAATTACTGGAATACCACTTCTTTCTTTACCCTGCTAACTCTCACTGATTCAGTTTTTTTGCTTAAACATTACCTACTTTAGGACATCTTTATGCACGCCTAGACTGAGTTAAGCATCCCTCCTGTGTTGTCCTAGTACCTTACACTTGCTCCCGCTTAATACTTATCATACTGATTCTTCAATCTGCTTATCTACATTACTCTTCCACTTGGATTACTTACTACATGCCAAACACCATACCAAGCACTTTATGTGCATTATCTCATTTGATCTTTACAGTAACTCTGAGGTAGGTACTGTTATGATCCCATTCCAAAGAAGAAGAAACTGAGACTCAGATTTTTGTAACAAACTTCCTGCGAAGAAATGGCAGAGCAGGGATTTGAAGCCAAAATCTTTCTGGCTGCACAGACAAAGCTCTTAAAGACACTGAAATCCATCAAGATGGTTCCCTCATAGGACCAACGGGTGCTTAAGGTTTACTATTCCAACATCTAGTCCATATTTGAGAATCCTGGACTGGAGGCAATGGAAAATTATAGGAATTTTGACTCCTAACAACAGGCTGGAATCCTCCAGGGCTATGTAGTGGGTGGAGGGGAGACAGCACTGACTGAGATGCTTTAAAACAACCCATTCCTTTTCAGAACACCTGAGACCAGGAGGTAGACAAGGGGATGGTGGGGGAAAAGGTGCCATTTCTTCTTCTAATCCAGATGTTTTTCTCTCTGTACTTCTTTTTAGTATTTCACTCCTAGGACAGCCCAGTCAGCATGCCATAATAAAAGCACAGTAGACAGAGTTGCCACCATGCACTGGCATGTGTTATGCACTATCAATGTGCCAAGTTCCCTGTGGGCCATATCACATTTCATCTTCTCAGCCCTCACAGCTATTACTTCTTCCTTTTTTACAGGTGAGTAAACTGAGGCTTAGCGCCCTTAGATCAGTAGTTCTCATGCTGTGGCCCTTAAATACAGTTCCTGCGGGTGACGACTCAGGTTGAGAAATGCTGCCTTAGATGTTTTGTCGAAGGGCATACAACTATTAAGTAATAGGATTCTAGCCCAGTTCTGTCTAACCTGTCACTGCTTCTAAGATGAATACAAATTATTCTCAAAGCTCATTAAAATGTAGATCCCTGAGCATAGAATAGGTCTGAGATGGACCAAAAGTGTTTTTTGTTCAGAGCCTATAGCTCAGCGGCTAGGGTGCCAGCCACATACACTGTGAGTGGCGGCTTCGAACTGGGCCCGGACCTGCCAAATAACAATAACACCTACAACAACAATAACAAAAAGTAGCCGGGTATTGTGGTAGCTACTTGGGAAGCTGAGGCAAGAGAATCACTTAAACCCAAGAGTTTAAGGTTACTATGAGCTGTGAAGCCATGGCACTCTACCCAGGGTGACATAGTGAGACTCTTTTCTTAAAAATATCTATATAGTCACTCAAAAGTGTTGCTTTTTTAACATGCTCTCAGTTGAGTCTAAGCCAGAAGCCCAACCACTGAGAAACAATAAATTATGGCAATGTTCCCCCCAAAATGTGTTCCTCAGAAATACTAGTGTCACAAAAAATGACCAGACATTAAAATAGAAGAAAAAAAAGAGGGAGAAGGAAGTTCTATAGTTAAATAAATTTTAAAAACTACTGCATATCGGCTCGGTGCCTGTAGCTCAAGCAGCTAAGGTGCCAGCCACATTCATCAGAGGTGGTGGGTTCGAATCCAGCTCAGGCCTGCCAAACAATGAGAACTATAACCAAAAAAAAAAAAAAAATAGCTGGGCGTTGTGGTGAGTGACTGTAGTCCCAGCTTGAGGCTGAGGCAAGAGAATCGCTTAAGCCCAAGAGTTGGAGGTTGCTGTGAGCTGTGATGTCATGGTACTCTACCCAGGGTGACAGCTTGAGGCTCTGTCTCAAAAAAAAGAAAGAAAGAAAGAAAGAAAGAAAAAAAGGAATACTGCCTATCCTATTCCTTCCTGGAAGATTTACAATGTTCATTAGCAAACTAAGAATTTTGAAACGCTCTGTGGTGAACAAACTTTTCAGCTGTATTTACAGTATTTCCCAAACTTATTTAACACAGAATTCTCTTCTATTAATGATCCCTATTAATATCTCACAAGACTCAGTAAATGGAATGGAGTTTGGGAAACACTGCTACATTATACTTCCTTCTAACCCCAGCCCACACTGCCCTCTCTTTTTCGTACTTTGGCTAAGTATGCAACGAACGGAGTCCCAGTCATGGCCTCACCCTCACTTGCTATGTGTAACTTTAGCAAGCCACTTAACCTCTTTGGATTTGTTCCTCAGCTGTAAACTGGGTGTAATAATCCCTGTATGACTATAGGGCCTTTATGACTGGGAAAAAGAAGGTCCGAATAGTGTGTAAACTGCACAGAACCACACTTCCTGTAAGGACTCTTACCACATCTTTAGCACGTGACTATCTCGGTCAACCACTTTGTAATATACCACTTGATTTTTTTTTTCCAATTTTTCCTGCCTGGGTTTTGTCTTGTAAATCACTGTGTAATCTTGGGCAAGTCATGACACCCTCTCTGGGCTTCAGTTTCCTCCTCTGCAAAATGAAGGGGCTTATTTTGAGGGTCCTCCCAGCATCTTATAGGAATCTACTAAAAGTGACAACAGTAAAAGGCAGTATGTGTTCCACCTTTCTACATACCAAAAACTTAACAAACATCACCTAATTACTCTTCATAATAGCCCTATGAGGCAGACTCTATTATTCGGCTCCATTTTGGAGGAGGAAACTTTGACTCAGAAAGGCAAAACAGCTTGCTCAAGGTATCAAAACTAGTTAGGTGATGGACCCAAGATGTGAACCTACCTGAGTCCAAACTGTCACCTCAGAAAGTATTCTGGCCATAAAAATCACCTTGCTGAGGTGTTCTTGGTCAAGCTGAGACAGGGTGGCAAGTGGGGGAAGAGGAACCTGAAGACAACCCGGGTTCTGACCTTGGCTTTGCTGCCTAACTACCCGGTAACTTCGGGTAAATTCTGTGTCTTCTTGGGGTTTCATTTTTCCTATATGTGAAATGGAATTGCTGGACTAAATGAGTGGTCAAACCAGCTCACTTGGGGCACCTGCTGCTACCACAGAGTCTCCTGATTATTCTGAAGCAGTACGTGTGGGTGAATCCTGTATTTTTATCCGAAGCCCTAAAGGATACTGATGGAACCAAAGCTCTGAACATCCTGTCAAGCGCTGATGATCCCGATCAGGGAACCCGCGGGAGCCTCGAGAGGGGTGTGGGGCCTAGCTCGGGACCTACATGGACCTGCGGGGTCCAAGGTCCCCATATCCTCGCGTGCGCGACGTCAGGGGGGTGCGACAAAACCTCCTGGACACTCAGTGCTGCGTGACGTAAGCTAAGCGCGACGACGGTCTCTTTTCTGTTCTCGCTCGTGCTTGGTCGTGCTGAAGCGAACCCAGCGTGGTAAGGACACAAAGAAATAGGAGGGAAAGAAAAGCCTGAGAGAGCCAAGCCTGGGCTTCGCACGGCCCCTAACTGGATTCACGGGCCCCTCACGCACTCACCTGCCCGTACGGGTAGCTGGCCATGGCGACTTTAACGTCATACGTCTGCGAGGGGCGGGGCCCCTCGCTCTCACACCCGCTCTCGTGCCCGGGGGGCGGTCCCACGTGTGATTGGACGGCCAAACTGTCAATCGGCACAGCAGAACGGCGGAAATGACGGTACAAGGCAGTGGGCGGGTGCCTACCGGACCGACCGGAGGCGCTAACTCCCTGGAGGAAGGTTCCGGAAGTCTTGGGGGCTGTACTGGCGTTCCTGTTCCTCCCTTTTTTGTCCTGGAGTAGGCTCAAGGGATAGTTACGTCCGGATATTTAGTGAGAAGCCTAGGTGCGGGTGTGCTGCGGTGGCCATATTATAACCTGGCAAATGGGACGTTTGGTAGTGGCGCAGTTGCTGTCGTCACGCCGAGTTTCCGCCCGGTCAGGGCCCAAACGGTTGTCTTCACAACGGGGAACTTGACGGAGCTATTCCTTTCTAATGTAAAGATACTGGGTGCAATTTAGTAGCCTTGAGGTGAGATGCAGATCTGTGGTTTTTGGAGTTGATAATCCTGAACCTTTAGAGCTGGAGGAAGATTATGTTATCTAGTTCCTCTTTCTTCATAAGTGGGGAAATTTAGAGGCAGTGACTTGCCTTGGTTCACAGTAGGTTAGTGGTGGAGTGTGGCCTAGAACTAGGGTCAGTGAATGTCTAGTTTTTAGCAGGAAAAACTAGTTTGATCCCCATAGTAGTTAAATTCTGGTTACCAAGTTGACCTCAGCAGCATGTAGGTGCCACTCAGTGGTTCAGTTTCTGCACTCGTTTGCGTGCTTATCTGGTTAAGATCTTCAGTCCGGGCAAGGACTGTTGTCTGCTTTGCTTGTCGTTATGACCTCAGTACCTAATACAGTGCCTGACTGTATTCTTTTTAAATAAATAAATAAATGGATGAATAAATGAGTGCTATGAGGTGTTATCCACTCCAGCTTGTCTAATCATCTAGCCAAGCACTTTACAGAATCACAGTGCTGGTCATGCTACTTGCTCATTGCACAGCCTACAGTGGGTGCTCTTATTCCACGCCTACAAAATGAGGTTCAATTTCTTCATCCTGGCCCTCCTCTCCAGGCCCTTCACAATCAGGCCCGCCCTCATCTTTCCAAGCTTATGTTTTACAGCTCTGGTCTATCTTCCACTCTGTACTTCTTAGGCCCAATTTTGCCATTTAGCACGTCTGCTTTGCAGTGATGATCACTTTCTAAATGTGTGACCTTGAGTCTCTCTTTTTCTTTTTTTTTTTTTGGTTTCTGTCCTTTACAACTGCTTGTGGCTGTCCCTGAAACTTTTTTGTCTTTCCTTTCCTCTTTTTTTTTTTTTTTTTTTTTTGAGACAGTCTTACTCTGTCACCCTGGCTAGTTGTGCTATGGCTTCATAGCTCACAGCAACCTCAAACTCTTGGGCTTGAGTGTTTGCCTCTTGCCTCAGCCTCCCAAGTATCTGGGACTACATTTACCTGTCACAATACCTGGCTAGTTTTTGGTTGCAGTTGTTGTTTTAGCTGGCCTGGGCCAGGTTCAGTGTATTTGGCCAGCACCCTACCCACTGAGCTATGGGTGCTGCCCTTTTTTTTTTTTTAAATTGACCAGGTCTTGTTCTTGCTCAGGATGGTCTTGAACTCATGAGCTCAGGCAATCCACCCACCTTAGACTCATCAGCCACCACGCCTGGCCAAGTCTCCATTTTCTTAGCTGTTAGAAACATATATAAATTTGAAAATGAGCTATTGCACCAGCTCAGACCTAGAGTTACACGCAAATCACTTCTTTCTCCTGGACCATTAGCCCTCCCATCTCTAGTCCTGCAAGGATTAGTTCCAATCTCATCCTCCACCTAAACCTTCCACAGTCTCCCTTTGCACATTTTAGAGTTAGCCACCCTCTTTCCAGTCTCCTCTGTACTTGGTACTATCACCGACTTAATTCCTGCCTCATATTCCAAAAACACAAAACCCATCGGAGAAGCAAGAATCCAATGTACTCAATTCTGATATGAGGACCATTGATGACCTCATATCAGAATGGTGGATGAGCAGAGAAAGTGAAAGGGGGAATGGGGAAATGGAAAGAGGGAAGGAGGGGTCATGGGGGAACGGAGAAAGGGAAGGAGGGATGGGGTGGGAAGTCACTGTGACACAACTCTTGGGGGTGGGACACAATTATAAGACGGACTTTACCTAACAAATGCAATCAGTGTAACCTAGTTCTTTGTACCCTCAATGAACCCCAAACAATTTTAAAAAAAAATCTGTTACTTACAGAGAAACAAACCCAAAACCCATTTCTCTTCTTCATCTCAGAAAATCCTGCCAGTCAGGCCAAAAACCTCGGATCATTCTTGTATGTCCTCTTTTCTCTATGCACTTCCCTACCTCCATTTGCTCTAGTTCAAAAATGTACTCACATCTGATCTTTTCTCCCCGTTCACACTATCACTCTAGTCCAGACACCATCATCTGTGCCTTGATCACTACAATAGCCTCCTGACCCATATCTCCTTCACTCTTGCCCCTCCTATAGGACAGCCAAAATGATGCCTTAAAATGTAAATCAGATAATGTCATTCCCTGGCTTAAACCCTGGGGCTTCCCATCACTTTTATAATAAAAGCTAAACTCATCATTATGATGGTCATGGTCCTAGATGATGACCTAGAACCTACCTGTGTATCTAGCCTCATCTACTGCCATTGATGTCATCTCTTTTTTTTTTTTTTGAGACAGAGCCTCAAACTGTCACCCTGGATAGAGTGCCGTGGCATCACAACTCACAGCAACCTCCAATTCCTGGGCTCAAGCAAGTCTCTTGCCTTTGCCTCCCAAGTAGCTGGGACTACAGGTGCCTGCCACAACGCCCGGCCATTTTTTTTTTTTTTTTTTTTTTTTGGTTGCAGCCGTCGTTGTTTGGCGGGCCCAGGCTGGATTCGAACCTGCCAGCTCAGGTGTACATGGCTGGCGCCTTAGCCGCTTGAGCCACAGGCGCCGAGCCCATTGATGTCATCTTTGATTTACTCTAGCCATGCTGGCCTGGTCATGCCATCCCTGGAACATACTGAGCTCATTCCTGCCTCCAGATCTTTGGATTAGCTTTTCCCTCTGTCTGGAACACTTTTCCCTTGACTTTTCACTGGTTGGCTCCTCCTTGTTATCCAAGTCTCAGTTCAAATATCACTTCTTGGCCTTTTGACCAGAGATCTCATCTTCCAGTAATTCACCAAAATGATAAACACAAAGGAAAAGAGGAGAGGCATCCAATACATGTCCTCTAGGCCTTTCAGAAAACATGGAGCTGGCTCGGCGCCTTTAGCTTGGCTCAGCACCTGTAGCTCAGTGGCTATGGCGCCAGCCACCTACAGCAGAGCTGGTGGGTTTGAATCCAGCCCAGGCCTGCCAAACAACAATGACAACTACAACAACAACAAGAAAAAAAATAGGTGGGCTTTGTGGCGGGTGCCTGTAGTCCCAGCTACTTGGGAGGCTAAGGCAAGGGAATAGCTTAAGCCCAAGAGTTTGAGGTTGCTGTGAGCTGTGACACCATAATACTCTACCAAGGGCAACAGCTTGAGACTCGGTCTCAAAATAAATAAATAAATAAATAAAAAGAAAAGAAAAAAAAACATGGAGTTGTTCCTTTGGCCAGGTACATGCAAATCTACAAGAAAGGTGATATTGTAGACATCAAGGGAATGGGTACTGTTCAAAAAGGCACATCCCTTACCATGGAAAAACTAGAAGAGTCTATAATGTTACCTAGCATGCTGTTGATATTGTTGTAAACAAACAAGGGCAAGATTCTTGCCAAGAGTATTAATGTTCATATTGAGCATATTAAGCACTCTAAGAGCCAAAATAGCTTCCTAAAATGCATGAAGGAAAATGATCAGAAAAAGAAGGAAGCCAAAGAGAAAAGTACCTGGGTTCCACTGAAGTGCCAGGCCAGCCTGCTCCACCCAAACAAGCATAGTTTGTGAGAACCAGTGCAAAGAAGCCTGAGCTGCTGGAACCTATTCCCTGTGTATTCATGGCATAATGCATGTAAAAAAGAAAAGACTACTGTAAAAAAAAAAAAAAGAAAGAAAGAAAGAAAAAGGTCCTCTTCATTGTGGTATCCCCTTCTGCAAAGAAATATTTAAAGCAAATTTTAATAGTGCCTTAAAAAGAAAAAAACAAATATCACCAATACCACATCTAAAGTATACTCTGCCCCCCCAATACTCCAGTCATCTAGGATATTGCTGTATCTTATTTTTTTCATAATGTGTGTCACTACTTGAATTGTCCTCTTTAAGGTTTATATATATTGTAGAATTGTCCTTTTCCTATTTATTTTTCAATCCCCATGGCATGAATTCACTAGATGATAGTGGTTATATATTGGACTTTGTGTAAGCACTGTCTGTTCTTTAATTTTCATCAGAGTCTTTCATGAGAGAACATTTTTTTTTTTTTTTGTAGAGACAGAGTCTCACTTTATCGCCCTCAGTAGAGTGCTGTGGCATCACACAGCTCACAGCAACCGCCAACTCCTGGGCTTAGGCGATTCTCTTGCCTCCGCCTCCCAAGTAGCTGGGATTACAGGCGCCCGCCACAATGCCCAGCTATTTTTCTGTTTTGCAGTTTGGCTGAGGCCGGGTTTGAACCTGCCACCTTTGGTATATGGGGCCAGCACCCTACTCGCTGAGCCACAGGCACCGCCCATGAGAGAACATTTTTATGATGAGAAGCTGAGGCTCAGAGAGGCTAAATGACTTCTCTACGATCAAAAAGATAAATGGAGGGTGGCACCTGTGGCTCATGGAGTAGGGCGCCGGCCCCATATACCGAAGGTGGCGGGTTCAAACCCACCCTCGGCCAAACTGCAAAACAGAAAAATAGGAGGCTGAGGCAAGAGAATCGCCTAAGCCCAGGAGTTGGAGGTTACTGTGAGCTGTGTGACGCCACGGCACTCTACTGAGGGCGACAAAGTAAGAGTCTGTCTCTACAAAGAAAAGAAAAAGGATCCTTACCCCCCCACCACCAAAAAAAAGGGATCCTTAAAAAAAAAAAAAAAAAAAAAAAAAAGATAAATGGAGAAGTCCAGATTGGAACCCAGGTTTACATTCTTTTAACTACTGAGAATTTAATAGGAGGCCATGTCTTTACCTTTATAACTTCCTGGTCTAAAAAAATATTGGTGGAATTGAACTGCAAAATCTCAGAAAGGAAGACATCCTGAAGTCCAGGCTGAAGGTCAAGGGGATATGCTCAGAGAGAGGGTAGTGACACCTGGCTTGCAGACTGGGTCATGTGACACATGCTCATTTATTCCACAAACATATGAGCCTCTTGAATTCCTCCTACTTTTCAGGCTCTGTTCCGGATGCTGAGGATTCAACTCCTATGAGGATTCTTTGCCTCCGTCCTCCTCTACCCAGCAAAGGGCACTTAGGGGAACTTGCTGTTGGAAGTCTGTGCTATTCAGCGCAGAGGCTCTCAGGCCGTCAGAGACCAGCCAAAGCCGACAATCAGGGCTGTGCCTCGGAGAACCCACAGCAGACCCAGGTGTGTTTGTTTTGGAGGGGGCTGGATGAAAGATCAGGATCTTCCAAAGACTGAAAAACAATCAAATCTTTTCCAAAACCTCAACTACCTGAGGCAGACGGAGGTGGGTGGGAAAGTTCCTGTTATTGTTTCAGTTTTAGCCAACGGGGAAATCTTGGACTCCAGCCCTTTTTAGAGCACAGAGCACTTTCCTGAGTTCATGGAAGCCCTGTGGTTGACCTGTTAGAGGTTGAGGCAGAACTTGGTAATGGAAGGCCTCTCCACTGGAAAACAATGCCTCCCCTAGAGACACAGCGTCCCAGAGGCCTCCTGGCTCTGTGCCACGCCCCTGCGCGGCTTACTGAGAAGGAATACCAATACCCACCTAATTATTATGGAATTAATTCTCCTTGATTCCAACCAGATCCAGTTCTGAAATTTAAATTCCAGTTGGGTATTGTGGATCACAGAGTGATTTGCAACTTTCCACAGAACCAACTGAAAAAATGTGAACTGCAGACATGCCAATTTGGCCACACTCCCTTCCATTAGGGTAGCATAAGAGGAGTACATTGACAAAATCTAGCCCCATAACCGATTCAGGGCAGCCACAACAAAAGATCTAGCCTTGTAAGGGGTTAACAGACCCTATGTGATGTCTAATTAGATTCCGTTCAATTCTGGTGACAAAGGAAAATATCATGACAGAAAGATTTAAATTCCAGAAGCATCAAATTTTGGATTTTTCTCTGCAGAATAAATATACACCAGATTTTTCTCCATCTTAACAGAGCAGAGGGTTTCTAAAATTAAGGACCCTCCAGTCCTTCCCTCACACTGCCATCAGTGAACTCCTCATTAGACAAACCTAACTCCACATACCTTTGTGTGAAACCTGTCAATGGCCTCCCACCTTGCGTCTCTTGCACTGACTCTGTAGTCCAGCCACACTGACCTGTCTCTGGTCCCTCAGCTCTACACACCTGGTCATCCCTGAACCACGGCATGTGCTGTTCCCTCTGCCTGGTCCATCTCTCTTTGCCTAGACACAGTTACACCCCCAGCTGTGCCCTCCTTCATTGTCCCCCCCCCCTTCGTGGGCATTGTTCCACTGCCTTGCTCTCCCCACAGACTATGTGGGGGTAGGGCCCATATCTGTCCAGTTTGCTTCGGGATCCCCACAGTCTAGTACAGTTCCTGGCACAAAGTAGGAAGAGGAAATGGACTCACCAAGTTAGACTTTGGCAGCCCGAGCGATTGTGTGTGTTGACTTCAAAGCCTGAAATAGACTAAGAAATGAAGACAGAAGAATAACAGGGCAGGAATGTGAAAAAGCTGCCTGGGAGGAATGGAAGGCGTGCTCCCCTCCTTCTTTTCTCTTCAGCTTACCCGGCTCCTGAACTGATGAGCAAAAACTATGGATTTTTTTTTTGCTGACCACAGTAACAGAAGAGACTATAAAATTCAGCTTTCCATCTGGTTCTTCATGGTCCAAGAAAATACAGCAATTTCAAACTCCAGGGAGATAAGCATTCAAATCATGAAAGCTTAAACCTAGCCTGTCGTAGAATCCCCGAGGAGTAGCATGAGTTTGACTCAGGAAGAAAAGTGAAGGAAGCATCATTTACCCTGTAAGGACTGATTCCCTGGAGGCCATTAAAGGGGATGAGTTTGATGTTTCCTCATAGCAATTTTCCCTTCTGGCCTTGAAAGCTGACCTGCTCAGTTCCACAGCTGGGCCTTGCCTGTCTTTCTCTCTACTCATGCCAACAGGATCCTAGTCATGAAGCCCATCATCAGCACTCACAGGCTGGCCTGCAAGGGGAGCTGGCCCTCCAAGGGGAGCGCTTTAACATCTGTCCACATCCCCTGTCCAAAACCTGGCTGCTACTTCAATGCAAAGATGATGCATTTGCTTTTTAATGTTTTGTTAGAACCAGGGTTAACTGAGAATAGCCGGTGAGGGATGAAAAAAAGAATAAACTCCTCCTTTATCTAAAAACATCATGTGAGACACTCAGGCATGCTCAGGAGCTGCCTGATTCATTCCTCTGCCTACCAGCACACTTCTGCTGCTGGCAGGGAAAAAAATAGGGCAAAGGTCCTAAAAAGTCATCAATAGGCTCGTCTCTTGGTATGTGGGGCCCAACCAGAGAAGGGAATTTTCAGAAATGTGCTGGAAATACCAGCTCAGGAGAGATTTGACAGCTAGTTTGAAGGCTTCAGGCAGTTTGGATAAGCATCTAGACTTTGGGTACATTTCTGAGCCTGCTCTGTGATCCTTTGAAGTTTTTCCAACTTGAATAAACCTTCCAGAAAGCTGGGGCCAGTAAAAAGGCTTTCTTTGGAAATCCCCCTGGAAGCGCCCTGTTGCTTTTCTCACAGGGCAGCCAGCCCATAAGGACAGACGATCTGAAAAGTAGAGAAGGAAGAAGCTCGAGACAGAATTTTCTATAATGTTCAGTTGGATGCCTTTTTTTCATGTCTAGTCTTTTTACATAGCGAGGCAGAGAGATCACCAAACTCCCAGTGGACTTTAAGGACCGTGAACTAACTTAGATCTGATCATGGCTCGCCTGCTACCTCTCTGCACTGACATGACCTAGTTGTTTCTGAATTCTAAGATGCACAGCAAAAGCACCATACAGATTAGAATAAGAAAGAATCACAAAAAGAAAGAAAGAAAGAAAAGAATCACAAAGGATGCCATCTGCAATCCAGAAAGTCATTACCAAAGCTGGTGACAGGGCCATGCATTGGTATAGGCAGGAGGTTCTGTCTCATTTCCCAGAGAAGCATTCCCTGGTCGCCCAGGCCAGGAGCTGGCGCCCATCTTTTCCCCTGTTTGCACAGCTTTTGTAATCACAGAATTACTGGAGCATCGAGATAAGCCTGCACGCTTGGAGGGGCTTGTAGGCAGATGAACACACCTCAACATTTCCCAAGGTGCAACCTGGATTGGCTTCAGGTCATATGAAGTGAAGCAGGGAGGGTGGAGAGAAAATAGGAAAGGGCCTTTATAAGCTAGCTGGAAATGGGGCCTTCAGTCCTGCTTGTGGTTTACTCGAGAAAAGAGGCTGAGTAACACCACTTCTCTAACTCGAGGACCAGAGGACCAAAGGATGAATCAGAAGCATCCGGAGAGTTGAAGAGCACAGCAGCACCTCATAGCTCCACTGGCTGGCCACAGGCCACAAGGAAAATACCCTCTTTTGAGCCTGGGACCAAATGAGAAAAGGATGATGACAGGGACCTGTGGCTGCAGCACCAGAGGAGCCCCAGTGGAAGAGGAATGGCAGCAAGTTTTCTTTCTTTCTTTATTATTTTAAAAATATTAATAGCAATTAAAAGTAACAACAAAAACATTCACATCCCATCACAGATTCCTGGAAGCATTAACCACTTATTCCCAATGGAGTCCTTCAATCCAGTGGCAGGTGGGGATTTCAGCCAAAAGGCCCCTTCATGTTTTTCATGGGTGGGTACTGCTGCTCCATTGGCATGGCCCCAAAGCAATCAGAGGGGCTACAGTGGCCAGCCTTGCCCGGTGGCCCCACAGGGCCTGGGGGGCCAGGAATGCCAGGGATGCCCTGCTGGCCCATGGGTCCTGTGGCTCCCATCTTGCCGTATCCTGGAGGGCCTTGAGGACCTAGAAAGGGAACAGCCCCCGAAGGGAAATCAGGACAGCCAGACCATAAGAAAAGAAGCAATTAAGGCCATGGTAAATACTACTGTACATGTTTTCATGAGGACCTGAGCTGATCTTCACATTGACTTAACAATGATGATACCACTGGCTAATTTTATCGAGAGCTTCTTTGTGCCAGGCACAGGACTGAGCTCCTCTGATGCACTGTTCATTAAATCTGCACAACAGGCTCGGCGCCTGTGGCTCAACAGGCTAAGGTGCCAGCCATGTACACCTGAGCTGGCAGGTTCGAATCCAGCCCGGGCCCGCCAAACAACAATGACAGCTGCAACCAAAAAATGGCCGGGCGTTGTGGCGGGCGCCTGTTGTCCCAGCTACTTGGGAGGTGGAGGCTGGAGAATCGCTTGAGCCCAAGAATTGGGGGTTGCTGTGAGCTGTGATGCCACAGCACTCTATCTAGGATGACAGCTTGAGACTCTGTCTTAAAAAAAAAAAAAAAATCTGCACAACAATTCCCTGAGAAAGGAACTATTATCTAATTTTATAGATGAGGACACAGGCTCAAAGAGACTGCTCATGTGGTAAGTAGAGCAGCTGGGACTCAGCCAGAATGTTAGGCTCTGGCCATGCTCTTTCAGGCTACACAGCCACACATGCATCTTACAGAGGGACACGAAGGGCATAAATGACTTCTTTTTTTCTTTTGAGCCAGTCTCACTCTGTCCACTGGGGTTTAGTGCCCTGGCATCATCGTAGCTTACAGCAACCTCAAACTCCTGGGTTCAAGCGATCCTCCTGTCTCAGCCTCCCAAGTAGCTGAGACTACACATTACCACTATAATGCCTGGCTAGTTTTTCTATTTTGAGTAGAGATGGGGTCTCTCTTGCTCAGGCTGGTCTTAAACTCCTGAGCTTAAGCAGCACACCTGCCTTAGCCTCCCAGAGCATAAATGACCTCTTTAAAGTTACACAGCCAGTAAGATGCCAAGCAGGACTTGAACTCTAGCTCCTGGTCCCGTCTACATGCAGCTCCTTCCCATAGCCTAGGACTTAGGAATAGGCACTGAGTCTTCTACTGGCCCACCCCATGGGCCCTAGCAGAATGTCTTGCACACAATGGCATTACTAAAAATGGTGGTCGAGTGGCCTGTAGTTATTTGGAGTTCGACAGAACTGTGTCATAGAAGGGGGGCCCCTGCTGCTCTGGATTCGTGGTCCACATACCTGGAGGACCGGGGAGACCATTCTCTCCTGCAATGCCAACACCAGTGTCTCCCTTTTCACCTTTGGTACCAGGCAATCCTGGGACAAAAGAATAAAATAAGAAGTCCTGTCCCTAGGCAGAAAAATGACCCAGCCAGTCAGATTACTCGAAGCACATAGATACACACAAGTCTCATGTTTGCAATAGACCTCAGGGAATACTTCGGCCTGCCCCAAAGAGCTATGTGTCTCTTGGGAACCAGAAGGCAGAGATACCTCTCATTCCCGGCAAACCCTGGCGTCCTTCTCTGCCAATCTGACCAGGAAGCCCAGGAGCTCCAGGAGAGCCTGGCCGGCCCGGAGCACCGTCCTTCCCTGGAGGCCCTGGTCGCCCTGGAGCGGCTGCCATTTCCACGGGGAACTGCATCCTGGAGGTGTAATAAGCCATTCTCTCTGTAAGAAAGGAAAAGGACAGGTCTCAGGGTGCCCCAGGGACTCAGAATGACTATAGATGCTGCAGACCAGCTTAGTGTCCAAAGCAGCTTTTGTACAGAGGGACATTTGGTCAAAGAATATAGGGGTTGGTGTCCTAAGTGGGGTCCTGTGCACTGGCCTCTGTGAAGGCGCTTCTGAAGCACAGCTCTGATTTCTGTGCTCCAGACCCTTTGTGGGTTCCCTGCAGGCTTCAGAATAAAGTCCAGACTCCCTGCTTGGCGTTCAAGGTCTGCTTCTCAAGCCAGAAGTCCAGCCCCTTTGGGAAACTGGGTCCATGTTTTCCCCAGTCCCTGGCACACCAATGTTGGATGAACAAATGAACAGGAGAAAAAAAAAAGCTTCAAATAAACCCTCATCACCTATCTTACAGTTGCCACTCGCCCCTCTATTTAGAGCTTACTTCATGCGGACTTGTTTGATATCAATTTCTTGTCTGTCTCCTTTGCTCAAGGAGGCTTGGGAGGACAGGAGGGAATCATTTCATCTCTGAACAGAGCAGGTGACAAGGAAGGTCTGAAGGATAATTGAACATGTGCCTGTCAACCCCAGGCCTGAAAGTGTGTGGGGGTGAGAGAAGGGACTCTGAGCTTTAAGGAAAAAGAGGCCAAGGCAGTGTCAAGAAGTAATGAGGAAGGGCGAGTGGCACCCACAGCCACCCAGCCGGCTGCCAGTTACCATCAAACATTTTAATGATCTCTTGTCTGATGAACCTCTTGATTTCATCATAATTCACCATGTCTCCCTGAAGAAAGAGAAGAAAACCTGTCTTAGTTACACTTCCAAGCTTGGTGCTTCCCCCCTGGGAGAGACTTTATGGAAATAAAGAATGGAGAGGAGAGGAAAGGTCCCAGGAGCCGCCCACAGATTTGTTTTTGGGACAGAATCTTATTCTGTTGCCCCAGGCTAGAGTGCCATGGTGTCAGCCTAGCTCATAGCAACCTCACACTCCTGGGCTCAAATGAACCTCCTGCCTTAGCCTCCTAAGTAGCTGGGACTACAGGTGCCCACCACAATGCCTGGCTAATTTTTCTATTTTTAGTAGAGATGGGGTCTCGATCCTGCTCAGGTTGGTCATAAATTCCTGAGCTCAAGTGATCCTCCCGCCTCAGCCTCCCAGAATGCTAGGCGTATAGGAGTGAGCCACCACACTCAGACATCGCCTGCAGAGTCTTAACCCAAAGTCCTAAGCACCCTGAAATGATACAAGACATTTTGTGCCTAAGTGAAATTTTCTGGGGAAAGGATCCCTTAGCCCCCATCTTCCCCCACACAATTAAGAACCACCTATATGGGAGTCATGCTCTCTCTTTGAGAATGTCAGCAGAAGCTTCTAAAATGACCCATGATCCATTCCACATACCTGCTCTATGGGGCCACGGCCACCAGCCTCCCCCCTTACCATGGAGCCAGGCAGACCGGGCAATCCAGGGCTCCCTGCAGGCCCTGGAGATCCAGGGTGTCCTCTCTCTCCTGCAGGACCTGGTGGCCCAACAGGCCCCATAGAGCCACTCTTGCCAGGCCCACCAGGCATGCCAGATCTCCCCTTCTCTCCTGCCTGGCCCTTCTGTCCTGCAGGACCTGGATCCCCCTACAAGGACAGAATACCAAGAACTGTCAAATCTACATCATGATGTCTCAGTAGTCTGCCCCTGCCCCTCATCCTCCCACCCCAGGCCCTAACATCACCCTCTGGGCTGCGGTCACAGCATCCTGGCAGGCCACTCTGCCTCACTGCCGCCAGAGCGGTCCTTCTAGAAGAGAGTTCTCATGGTGTTACTCCCTGCCTAGCGATGCTGATGGTCGCCCACTGAACTCAGAATAAAGGCCTAATTCTCAGGCTAGACAGGTGTTCAGGACCCTTCATGGTCAGTCCTGATCATCCCTTCCTTAGCCTCCTCTCCCTGACCTCCCCCCCACCTCCTGCCAGTCCTCATTGGTTATAACCCTGTGGTTCTGCCATGCCGTCCTGGTCTTCCTTACCCAGTGCACACTGCTCCCTCAGCAAACTATTCTGGTTCTCTGTGTAGCCTCCCTGACACCCTGAGCTGAGTTGGGAGCACCCTTCCTCTGGCCTCACAGTGCTATGTCTAACCTTCTTCCGTAAAACTTGCCACACACTAGTGTCAATGTGACTGGACTACTGAGAGCACCTATTGTTCAGAGACCTCTGTTTACCCAAGGCCAGGACAGAAGGCCTAGAACATGAGCAAGAGCAAGCGGATGTTTGTGGAATGAAAAAATGAATAAATGAATTAATCAGTCAATGAGCAAATGAACTGGAGATTTCCATTCCCTCAACCACAGCCAAACCCCATGAGAGAAGGTTACCACATTCTGCCCACTTTTTCCCTGCCCACTGGCCTTCCCAAGTCTCCCCTCTCTGCAGCTAATGTCATAACTTGGAGCTGAGCTCAAACAATTCACGAGTTTCTCCTTTCAGAACCAGCAGTGCCCACTCACCTTGGGACCAGGGGGTCCATAGAGTCCCTGTTTCCCAGGAGGTCCCTAGAGAAAAGCAAAAGCTGGGAGTCAAGTCTGGGTAGCATCTCTGTAGTATCCTGGTGAGGAAGGGTCATGAAAGACCACCTCATCCCCCAGCTGTGTCCAGCTGGGCTCTGTGTGACAAAGGATGGCAGCCTCCCTGCCCAGAAGGGCTGATAGCTGGCAGGGAGAATGACCTAGTCTGGAGCATGGCCTTGTTTGATCATGGCTGTCCCCCAGCACAGGTGAAGAAGTCAGAATGGAAGGGCCAGTCTGTGGCATCTTGGAAGGCCTGGTAAGAGCTGGTGCCCAGGAAATTTTTGTTTGGAGTTTATTAATATTATTGTCTCTTTTTTCATCAGGTACAGAGAAAATGAAAAAACAAAACAAAACAGTAAAACAAATCTCACTTCCATTCTTGTCCCCTAGCCTCCCATTTCTCTCCCAGAGCAACAAAAATCAACAGTTCCTTGTATATCTGCCCAGGGAGAGTCTGTATACACAGAGTATTGCTGAGTGAATGAAGAGGAGTCATTCAGGGCAAGGAGAGGCCACCCAAGGAAAAGGAGCAGAGCAGCACATGGTACCTCTTTGCCGGCTGGGCCATCTGTACCAGGTTCCCCCTGGGGAGTAGAGAGCAATGGAGATGTGATGAGTGCCAGCCCACTGGGTTCCACCAAGAAGCTATGATCCTCCAACTCTCACCCTCTGACACTCTGGGCACAGGCCACGGAAATTCAGACCCTTGCCCCACACTGCAGTCTAGTCCCAGAGCCTCATCCTGATGGCTCTAGGCTGCCCCCCACCCCACCCCCGCTGCCGCTGAGCTTTCCAAGCAAAGAACAGGCTATGCTGCTTTGCTCTGTAATTATGGTCCCAGCACCTTGCACGCTCCCTGGCTCTGAGTATATGTTAAATGTTTGCAGAATGAACACACGAACTCCAGTGAGGCCCCAGAGATTGACTGGGGCCAGCCCCCATCTGAGGGAATGCCAAGGAAGAGGAATCTGTGACTACAAAGCAAGTGGTAGTAGATTTATCCAGGAGTCCTGGAGCCTCCTGAGACTGCAGTCAGGGGACTGCAGGGTCCTTGGCAGGAATCAGAGCTAGCAGGCATGGTGAGACCAGGCCCTCCTGGCAGATGGGCCCACTGGAGTCATCTACCCCATTCCAGACCATAAGCCTGGATCATTGCTACTGTTCCTGAAAGTCTACATTGGTGGAGACCTGGGTCCCTGCCAGAGCTTTCCCAGGGGACTTTTCATCCCTGAGTCAGGCAAATCCAGTTCCACCCAATGTCTGGAAGTTTTGAAAGAGGTAGTTTTGCTCAGTGGTTAAGGACACAGGTTCTGGAATCAGGCAGGCTAGGGACTACATCTCAGCTCTTGCTAGCAGTGGGACCCTCAGCAACCTATTTAATCTTGTTAGCTTTGGCATCCTCATCTGTACAATGGGGACAATCACATCTACTAAATTGGATTGCAGTGTCTGCAGACTAAGTGTACGTCAGGCACTTAGTTCGCCATTCAGCACACGGTCAGTGATCAATACATCATCACTCTCAGTGTTAAACATTAGCTGAGACCAAGTCGTGGCTTCTGAAGAGCTCAGAAAGTTACAGTGACAGCAGGCACTTCTGCTTCCTGACATTTACAGAGATTTTCTGTGGTTACTGACAAGCTCCCTGGGGAAGGGGCGGGAGCAGACAGGGACGAGTCTCCCCTGCCTGACACCTAGATGAGTGGTCTGCATAAGGCTGATGCTGGTGCATCATCAGAGGTGGTGGCCATGTGTGCAGCTGGCACAGACCTGGCTTACAGGGCCTGTCTTTCCAAATATAATGTAATCCTCGGGTGCATGGGCTGTGACTCCTAGAGACCCCAGAGGTGCAGTACTGCGCTCCACTGGCCTTCAGCCAACTGACCCCTTTCCCTTTGACCTGTGTCACAAAAGGTGGGGTCTTACCGGGGGGCCAGGGTGTCCAGGAGGGCCAGGCTGGCCTGGGAGGCCTGCGAGGCCCCTTTCTCCGGTGGCTCCTCGGTCTCCTTTCAGGCCCTAGAGAACAGGAAAGGCAATGGTGAGGGACAGAAAGGGGGTAAAGTGGACCCCCACACAGCCAGAGGCTGACACTCCATTGTGGGCTAGGGACCATGACCCTCACCTCCCAGGCCCCAGAGCAGGAAGTGGCACTGCCTGAACTTTCGGCAAGACCCTGTGATGGCCTCTGGCTTTCTCAGAAGCTCTTCACCACCTCTTGAAAGGGGAGGTATTTGGAGACAGGAGAGGCTGATGCCAAGGGGGGATGGGGCTGGAGATAAACTGTAAGGAGCCATGGCAAAGGAGAGCAGAGCTCCCGAAGGGAGTAAGGAAGGAGCGTGTCACTCACCATAGCAGAGATCCCAGCTGGCCCTGGCTGGCCTGGAGGCCCCGGTGGCCCCTAAAGACAGATGAGTCAGTGGAATAGAACCTGGATCTAACAGTAAGTCCTCTGAGAGGCAGAGGGCCTCGCAGCAGGAACAAGCCCTAAAGTCCAGGAGCTCTTTTTTTGTCCTGAAACTCTTCCCATCCTTCTGGTTTTGCACTTGAACTTCTGCCACAACATTTGTCTCCACAACTGAGGCTGAGGACCCCTAGGAACACAGGACCCACTCACCACCCCATGTGTAGTGGTGCACCTGGGGCTGTACTGAGGGAGACAGAGCTGGGAGCCTCCACCACAGGCCAAGTACAGAGGGCGAAGGCCTGGGGGAGTAAACTGCCCTAAAGGCAGCTCTTCTTGCTGTTCTATGGAGGAGGTGAGACCAGGAGCTGAGCCTCTGCATAGCAAGGGTGAGGGGCAGGGGCTCAGCACACCCCAACATCCACAGGGACCAGCTCCAGGGTGACACCTGGGCCCATAGGCGTCCTGCTGCCCCCTAAGACTCTAGAGAGCAATGAGACTTAATACCTGGCTGTCCCTTCCTGCTGTGTCAGAAACACCCTCCTGTACCTCTGGGTCCACATCTTTCCTTGCCTTGAGGCACAGCTCAACTGTCACCTCTCTGGTCAGAGTGACACTTTCTCTGAATCCCAGGGCACTCTGGGCTCTCTCAAGAGCAGTTCCTTCCACCTTGGCAGACAGGAAGCTCCAGAGGCCAAAACCTCTGTCCTACTCATCAAGTCTCCTGGGATACAAATTCCCAGCATAGGGACCATCACACAGCCAGAGGACCTGGGCTGGACAGAAGTGAGTAGGGAGGCTTGCACCCTCTTTATCCCCTGGCCCCGCTGAGTCTCCCATGGGGCCATAGTTTAGAGCATACAGCACTGTCTGTCAACCGTAATGGGAGGGGAACCAGGCTAGATCCAGCATTCCCAATCCAGGGCCCCTGGACCCCTTGAAATGCATAAAAATAGTGATGGGGACCTGAGAGTTTCTTTCTTTGGTCATGAACTATTTTTAACATTTCCAAAGCCTCCTGGAAGTCATACAGAAAGCCTCAATAGGGCTGCTACAAAATGCTGGTATATTTGCTCTTCTCGGAGCCTATCAGCTCAGTGCTGTCACACTGATCAAAGGGGCTGCTGGCAGTTGTCTATGTTACTGATGAGTAAAGGAGATTGGAAACTCATTACTGCTTAATAAACATCCTCTCCAAGTCACCCCATCTCAGTAAACACACCACCTACTTACCCAGATGCCCAAGCCAAATGTGGGAGTCCTCCTTTTTTTTTTTTTTTTTTTTGAGGGAGAGTCTCACTATGTCACCCTTGGTAGAGTGCCGTGGCATCACAGTTCACAGGAACCTCAAATTCTTGGGCTCAAGCGATTCTCATGCCTCAGCCTCCCAAGTACCTGGGACCACAGGTGCCTGCCACAACACCTGGCCATTTTAGGGGGAGGGGGTCGCAGTTGTCATTGTTGTTTAGCAGGCCTGGAACCTGCCACCTTCAGTGTATGTGGCTGGTGCCCTACTCACTGAGCTATGGGTGCCGAGCCTGGGGGTCCTCTTGATTCCTCTCTTTTTACCACTTCACCTGCCCCACTAACTCCAATCCCAAGCATCAGCAAGTCCTCCACCTCTGAACGCATCCCAGATCTGCCCACGTTCTCTGTCTCCACTCCACCCACTCACCAACTGCTTCCATGGGCACTGGCTCTCCATGCTCCTGGCTACCCTGCTGGGGACCTCCCTGGTCAGCATCAGGTCAGCTTTCCTTTCCCACTCACACCATTGTCAAACCACACTACAGTCACACTGACCTTCTTGGGGTTCCTCAAACACATCAATCTCCCTACCACAGGCCCCTTGTACCAGCTGCCTCCTCTGCCTGGGACCCTCTCCCCATGGCCCACTACTTGGTTCATCCTTCTGTTCAGGCGTCAGCTCAAGTGTCATTTCTCTAGTAAGGGTTCCTCTGAAATCTCATTCCCATGCCTCCCTATAACATCTTATTTGTTTGTTTGCTGTGTCTGCCCAAAAGCTCTATGAGATCAGGGGACCTTGTCTGTCTTACTCATTGCTATTGCCCCAGTGCTTGGAATGGTGCCTGGTATGGAGCAGGTGCTCAGTAATTATTTGGTGACTAGCTGAATGACCTTCATCTGAGAGGTGAACTTGAACGTTCCCAGAAAATAAGAAAATGGTGAAAAGCCTGGGAATCATGGAACTGGGTGAGCCCAAGGCCACCTTCTCGCTTTCACAGTTGGGGCAGCTCTTGTGGTCAGTTCTTTCAGGTCATCCCCAGCTTGCCACCCGCTACCCTGTAACAGAATCCTAACTCTCCTAGGGACAGAGACAAAAAAAGTTTAACTTACAATATGGCCGGGGGGGCCAGGTCTTCCCTGGGGTCCCATGGCACCAGGCTCACCCTGCAGGAACCAGAAAAAGGATGAGTTAACAAAGAGATGGACTTAGCAGCACACGCAGGGCTGTGAGGTGGGAGAGGGTTCAGCAAGGTGGGAAGGCCGAAGGCCAGAGGAGCTGGACTGAGTCCCAACTTCCAGACCCGAGCCTTCTGGGGCCTGAGGGACCAGCCCTGCCCCATGAGAACTGCTGGGTAGAGAAGGTGGAGCCCCTGCCTGAGTGGGCCAGGCCCTGCCTTTGTAGGTTGGTGATTCAATTGCCTCTAGGGAGAGAACCAGTTATGACCCTTAGGGAGAAATTTCAAGATGTGCAGGAGTGGGTGAACCTCCCCCAGAAAGCCAAAGAGAGAGAGCAACCACATTGCCAGTGAGTGGGAGGAAGCGGCCTCATTCTAGACTCCACAGAATCCTAAAGGCCAGCTCCAGGCAGGGTGACGTCCCTAGACCTTACCTCCGCTCCAGGCCGACCACTGCTGCCAGGGGGACCTGGACTGCCACAGTCACCCTAGAAGAGAGAAGGGCAGCTAGAGCTCACCAGACCTTCACGTGGCACCCCCACTCTAAGTCAACCCCACATCTGGAGCCCTCCGATGCCCTTTGCCTAACGGGCAGCAAAGTCCTGACCCAATATGCCAGACATTGGTGACTTCAGGAGGCTCAGATGCTGGGATGGCTTCTCAGTCAAGGGTCAGGTGGCCCCTCTACCCAGGCTAAGCTGCCATGTCTATTTGGGATAAGGCCTTGAGGAAAGCAGAGAAAACCTGTGTGGCAGAGGTCACCAGTCCTTTACCTTAGGTCCTGGGAGGCCAGGATGTCCTGTTTTTCCCTTAAAGCCCTGGAAGAAAAAGGAGGGAATCCTCATGTCCCTTGCCGGGGGCCTCTCCTCACTCCCCCTTCCTCAGGTTAAACAATAAACAAGTCAGACCACTCCAAAGCGAAACCATGGTCCACAGAGGACCTGGATTTGAGATGCCACACCCCACAAGGCAGGGCTGCAACTGCTCAGCTCCCAGCTCCTTCCTGCAGCTCAACTTACCGGGGGGCCCATGAGTCCAGGGGGGCCGGCGGATCCAGGGTCCCCCTAGGGGAAGAGACCAGGGAGTTTTGTACAGTTTTTTGTACCCAAGTCATTTACCATATTCTTCCTGCTCTCCAGCCCTGCTCAGCTCTCTTAGGATGGAGGGATTGTCACAAAGGGCAGAGGGAAGAATTCAAACCTGGCCTGGCCTCTGACTGCCTGTGGGCCCTCAGTAAATCTCAGCCCCTCTCCAGGCCTTTTTTTCTTTCTTTTGGGTACAGAAAGGGATTGATCTTGATATTCTGCCCTTTGTTGTGACCTCATCCCTTTCGGATTTCCCAGCAAAATGAAACCCAAGGAGCCAGGGCTTGCTCAAGTCCTGTGTCTGCAGCCTGATTCTTCCAGAAACCCAGCATAGTTACCTTGGTTGCCTGAGTGTCTGGATATAAATTTATTCCCATCACTGTGCTGCCTTTGATGAGGCCCAGTTCATCTTAGGTAGTTAAGGCCACTAGAAGAACTGGGAAGCCAAGGGGCTCTGGTGCCATTGGGGAGGTAGATGCAGTGGGGCACAGACTGAGACAAGGGAGGGCTGCCCCTGACAAAGACAGGACATTCCAGTTCTTATCTTTGGGGTTCCCTTGACTCTGGCTCTTGGGGAAGAGAAGAGGAGGGGGTGCTTGCCCTCTCTGGCCATCATCTCACCCGCAAGCCGGGCTTGCCGTCCTTCCCGTCCAGACCATCCAGACCAGCAGGGCCCTGGAAACAGGAACAAGGCATTTCTGCATGCCTATGCTAAAGCCCTGGGAGAGGAGGCTTGACCAAGCCCTTCAGCTCTCTCCATCCCATTCTCTCTCTCTCTCTCTCACACACACACACAAGCATGTGCATGCCTGCACTCACCCCTCCCACATGCCTGCCAAGATAAGAGGGCACACACTCACCTGAATCCCAGGAGGTCCTGGTGGCCCAGGGGGACCAGGCATGCCTGTTGCGCCTCGAATCCCTTCGCTGCCCTGGAAATCAGCAACCCCACAACAAAGTCAGCAGGGCCTTGCCCCACCCTTGGAGACTAGGCCCTGGGCCAGGGCTTCCAGTGACTACTGGAAGTCAGAACAGCTGGCTTCTGACCTCATTTGGTCCTGGCCTAACTGGATATATTCTACACCGCCTCCCGAGGAGGCTCTGTCTTCATCTGCTAAGCATCCTCCTTTCCACACCGCTCCATGAGGAAGGACAGAGGATCTTCTTCAGGGCTGACCCAGGGACTGGCATGCTCAGTGGCATGTGCTGAACTAAAAGCACACCGAGTGCCATGTGTGCTCTGATTCCCCAAGATGAAAAACGTGGGTGGCTCCTGTGCCCAAGGAGAACACAGTCCAGTGAGGTCACAGGCCTACCACAATCAGAGGCAAAGCAACAGTGCCTGTGGTCTGCGTGGAAAGGGCTCCCAGAAGAGGGAGCTGCTCACTCTGGTGGGGATCAGGGAAAGGACCTCAGAAGAGTCACCCCATGCTAGACTCTGAAGGATGTCTGGGATTGGGCAGGTGCAGGGGAGAAGCACATGCCAGAGGGAACCTAAGAGAAGGACAAAGATTTGGAAGTGATCACGTGCCTGGCCTGGCCAGGGTGTCTGGGGGAGCCTGGGGGATGGGTGAGCAGGGGAGAAGCTGGAGAAGTCAGAGCCTGGATAGTGAGAGCCCTGAATGGTTTTTAAACTGTATTTCTCAGAGGCCTGGAGGCTCCTGGGGAGCCTCAAATCTGGGGGCATGAATTGGGGACCCATAGGGGGGACTCCAAGACCCCCACCCTTGTCTTAGCCAGTGCAACTCCACTGTGTCTATTTTGTATATTGAGGTTTTATATAAATTTTTATGCGATAAAAAGGCTCAAGGACTATAAAATAAAGTCTGAAAACAACTGTTACAGGTACTAGGGAGCCATCAAACGTTCAAAGCAAGGGATTTGATGAGGTCAGATGTGTGAATCGGAATGTGTATCAGAAAATGAGGGGGAAGCAAGATGATTCATCTGCTTGGAGTGGGGGGCTGCTGCATTCTACAGTGTGAAGACGGTGACTGCCCTGGATCAGTGGCTGTGGGGTGGTCTAGGGGAAGGGATCCAGTCAGAGACCCAGAAAGGGGGTGGGAGGGGAAGAGCTCAGGGGCAATGCAATTCCACCAGCCACCAGGAGGGGTCAGCACAGGCCCAGCCAAAGTCAGCCCCCACTGGGAGTCTGGATGGAGAACCACTGGCCAGAGGTTTGGGACTCCCTGAAATGACCAGCCTAAGGAGAGCAGGGACTGCCACCTAGGTCCTTTACAGGGAAAGGAAGAAGGGAAGAGTGCTGGCAACCACCCCTGCCCCAACCATGACTGATAGCACTGGCTGCAGGGAGGTAGTGAAGGACCCAGGTCCTCCTGGAGCTGGGGGGGAGTTCCAGCTCTGCTCTAACACACCGTTTGCCCTTGGGCTGCTCCCAGGCTTTGGAACCTCAGTTTCCTCACCTGCACAGTGAGAAGTTAATGTGCGTGCTCTCAGAGGAAAAAGGACCTCCCTCTGGGCCCCAATCCCCTGACCCTAAGCTCAGAAGTCAATCTCGGGCCTTGTATACTACCTACCCAGCACCTCTAGGGAGCCAGAGGTTGGACTGAGACAGGAAAGTCAGATCCCTCAACCAAGGCAGAGCCACATCTCCAGAGGTGATCAAGCCAGCCACAACACTGCCAGTGTGGCCAGTGTGGGGGTGACCCTGCCCTTTCTGGGCCCTTGGGCACAACCTAAGCATGGCTGAGCTAGAGGGAGGTTCAGAAGTGCTTTCCCCTTCCCTCAGTTCCCTGCTAGGTGTCCTGGCCCAGTGGCCATCCTGAGGAGCCCACTTGCCAACTGAGCACATCCTAGAGGGCTCTTTCCCCAACCTTGATGCAACTGGATCAGTCTTAGAATTTCCTGAAGGCCTGATGCTGGGGTGGCGGGGGCATGGGAGATGCATGGTTCAGATCCATGACTTTGGCCAACTTGGGGTCCTGCTCACCTTCTCAGCTTGGGGGCCAGGTGGGCCAGGTGCTCCAGCTTTGCCTGGGAATCCAGGGGGACCCTACATCAACAGAGGAGCAGGTGGGAATAAAAGTGGGGCTGAGGAGGAGTCCAGCCTCCCCTTCCTTCTTCCTCCTGTGTGCGCTGCACTGTAAATGCAATTCATTGTGACTTCTTGGAAAAACCACCCAGGAGCATTGGGCCTTTGTGACCTGCTGGGCTGGAGCCCACCCAGGAGGCCCTACTCTCCAGGTCCCGGAATCAGGCCGGGCCACCCAGGCCGTTCCTCCCGTGCCTATTCCTCTCTCCTCCCGAGGACCATCCTCCCCCGGGCTGGCCTGCTCAGATCACAGAGCTGGCTTTGTGTCTTTACTCACCGGCGGGCCTGGAAAGCCTGGTTGGCCTTGAAATCCCTAGGGGAAGAAGCAAGGGACAGCATGCTATGCCACCCCCTTTCTCTTGCCTGGCTTCCCAGGTAGAAAGAGTGACAAGTGAGACAGCCTCAAGCCCATAGGCCTTGCCCTCTGGTCTACATAAGACAGTTGGCTGGTGAGACTCTGGGCATCAGATAGGATGTCACAACTCAAGGAGGTGGGGATAGGGACAGTAGGGACAACAGAGCTGCTCCTTCCCTGCCTTTCCCCAGCCAGTTCCCAATCAGCACTCACCTGGTCACCCTTCTCACCCAAGTTCCCTTGGGGTCCTCGCTCTCCTCGGGGACCCTGTTACCCAAAGAGAACAATGTTGCTGGAAACCAATCTTCCTGCCCTCAGAGCCCAGGACAAGACCAGGACCTGGGGTCCACGTCCGCATCTCTCTGCCTCCTCACTCACTCACCGCTGGGCCTGGGGAACCTGGGAGGCCTTCGGAGCCTGGGGGACCCTGAGGACACAAAGGAGCAGAATCAGTCACTCTTCCTGAGGGAGAAGGGGTTGGGGGACAGGAGATGAGGCACAGAGCAGAGACGGGGCACGTGGCGGGAGGCTGCCTAAGCTGGCAGGACTTCTTTGCCTGGTTTGTTAGAGCTTCCCCTCTCATGCCTGAGCTACTACACCAGCCTCCTAACTAGTCCTGCCACCTCCTGGCTCCCTCCAGCCCAGCCAGCAAAGGACTGCCAGCCCCTCTTCTTCAAGCACAGCTCTGATGTGTCACTCTCTTGCTCAAACATCTTCCATGGCTCCCTCTGCCAACTGAAGAGGCGTACAGTTTCCACCAATGCTGGTCTTTGAGGTGCCTATGAGCTGGCACCAGCCACTCTTTCCCACTTCACTACCCTCTCCCCTTCTGCCTTGCTCAAGTCCCTGAACACACGCCATGCATTCACAGCCCTGGGCCTTTGCACGGCTGTCCTTTTTTACCTGGAAAGCCCACCCTTCCCTGACCCCTTTGAGATCCCCTGAAGCCTTACAAAGTCTTGAGATGCTCCCAGCCGTCCCTGCAGCACTCCCCACCTGGATTCTCCTTCTGGGATGCCCCAGTATAGACAACCACAGGGCCCCCTGCCTCCTTGCAATTCACATCTCAGCTCAAAGGCCACCTCCTCAGAGCGGGCTTCCCTGATCCTCTGTCTAAAGGGCATCCTGGAGGCCCTCTAGCTCCTGAGCCTGCTCCCTCTCCTCCTCGGTCAGTCCTCTCAGGGGCTGGTTTATTCATCTGCTGTCTGCCTCCCCCACTGCAGGGCACGGGGTGCGCCTGCCTGCTGTGTTCACTGCAGTGTCCTCGGAAGGACCTGGCACAAGCAGGCCCAGGAGAAATATCAGTTATTGAATAAGTATGTGACAGCATTTACTGAATCCTGTCGAGGCCTCACAGAACTTGGTGAATTTGTACAGCTCCAGTCCCAGTTTGGCTAATCCCAGATCTGAGGTTTATGAGTTTTTTCACTGGGATGGACCTGGGTTCAAGTTCAGGTTCTACCACTAACTCACTAACTAGCTGAGGGACCTTGGTGAGTCATGTCACTTTGTCATTTTGTGGGTTTCAGAGTCATCCTTGTCTGTTAATGGCCCAGCTCCTGTGCTCAGTGTGGGGCCAGGCACACCCTGGCTCTGCAGAGGGTGGCTTGGCTGGGGACAGAGGCCACTCAGTGGGGCTGGGGCTAGAGTCTCAGGCCCTCCTTTGCAGGAGGAGCAAAAGTTCTTCAGGTTGATTGGAAGTCTCTGCCTCTGCAGTGACCGGCCCCCCTTCACCCCTACCAAGCCATGCTGCCTGTCGCAGACGCAGCTAGAGAGACTCAGCTAGCTCAGGAGCAAGGGAAGCAGGGGTTACTGTCTTCTCCTTCACAGGCTGCTAGGAAATCTCCAGCCCACAGTGGTGGTGGCAGTGGCAGTGGTGGCGGCAGGCAGAGGCAGCTCCGTTTGAAGCCCTTCCTCCACCTCCGCAGAGCTGCGACTCACCGATTCCCCCTTCTCTCCCGCTGGCCCCACGTAGCCTCGCTCCCCCTTGATGCCCTGACAAGTCACAAAGAGAGAGCAGAATTAGCCCCGTGGCCTGCCTGTCACGGCGCTAATGCAGTGGGTGGAGACTATAGCTGGCACCCACACCGACTGTGAGGCAGATGGCAGAGGAGGATGGCTGGGAAGGGGAAGCCTCCCACCCAGCAGGCCACCATGGACCTCCATAGAAAGTGGGGACATGCCCACCCAGTGGGTTCCTGTGGGGCGTGGCTCCTCCCAGCTGTCTCCCCAACTCTGCCGATTCTCACAGAGGCAGATCTCAGTTCTTGCTGTGTCTGGGGCTTGCAGGGTGCTCTAAGAGTCTGGCTCCAAGGCACAGTGGGGGACCAAGCCGTGCTACCAAGGAGGCCTACAGTGGGGGCTGTACAGACGGCCCAGGAGAGGCAGAGGCCAAAATTCCTGGGAAGGGGGAGCCTGCTGAGGGATGCCCAGCACAGCCCCATCTTGACCACCAGCCTGAGCCTCCAGTGCCCCCAGAACCAGGGTCCCCTTACTTACAGGCAGTCCTGGGGGCCCCATTGCACCTGGGTAACCAGGTTGCCCTGGAGGACCCTGCAAGGAAAGGCAGATGTTGTGGACCACCTTCTACATTTCTGTTCCTCCCCTCCCCAGGCAACAGGATGGCCAAAGCTGGAACAGGTGCCCAGATGGAGCTGCCATCTACCAGGCGCCAGCCCCCCAGGACAACCGCCACTAGGCCATTTCCCCAGCCCCAGGTTCCCTTGGCCGTGACCACCAGCACAGACCTGGGGCTGGAGACAAGCCCCACATGATCAGGACCTCAGAAGCTGAGCCAGAGAAGGAGGCCAGGGCAGTGGGGAGCAGGGAGGAGAGGTGGAAGGGGCGTGCCCAACGCTGTGGGCAGAGGGAAGAGGAGAGCCCCCAGGGATGCTGGCGAGAATGGGGGCTGCTCCTGACAGGAAGACCCCACACTCAGGGAGTCAGGGCGGAGGGGCAGAGCATTCACGAAGGAGTTCACCTCCCAACTTCTACTCAGTGACTACTCCTCAGGGCCCAACCTCTGCCTCCCCAGGGCTCTGCCAGCCTCCTCTTACCGGCTCCCCCTTGTCACCTGTCAGCCCTGGGGGTCCTCGTTCTCCTTGAAGGCCCTTAGGAAGAAAAATCATGAGAAACTGCAGGAGAGGACAATCCCCACCCAGCCCAATGCCCCTGCTCCCACCCCCAGCCCTCTGTCCCCATTCTGGGCTAAGGTGGAGGTCACTAGTGGCTTCCTGGTGTCCCTAGCAAAGTGACCATAGCTGTGTACTTCAGAAGGGTAACTATCTGAAAAGCCCCACCTCTGGGTGCTTTGGGGGAACATACCCTCCAGTACCGGTAAGAGCAGATATATGCACCCCCAGTGGGCGAGTCTGAGAGGGTACCTCTCAGGTGCCTGGTGTTGGTGTGCCCTACCCTGGTAACTGCCTGGGTGCTCCTTTAGGAGGGTGACAGATGAAGTGTGTGTTCCTTCTGAGGGGCAACTGTCAGGAGAGGTGCCCCAGAGTGATGAGTGATGTTCCCCACCAGGGTGTATCACCTGACACCCGACACTTACCTGTCTGAGCCACCCCGTCCCCAAGCCCCAAATTGCCTTCTTTTAGGGATGCACAGCATGACACGGGAAGGCTCCCTTGAGAGCAGGCCCGTGGGAAAGGGGACATCACTTTCAAAGCCAGAGGCCCCGCCCCTCGTCCCTCACCCTGGCCACCGCGGATTCGCCACGTCACTGAGGGCACCTTTTTTGCCCCCTTCTCCCTCATGCCCTGGAGAGACGGCGCCCAAACCTTTCCATGACACAAGACAGATGGCCAGACGGACAGATGGCCCCTTCACCCAAGCAAGCAGAAACAGACAAGGCCCGGCCAGAGATGAGGATGTGGGGACAGATGGAGCTGCGACAAGGAGGAGCCCTGCTCCCCGAGCCTCGATCACCAGGCCTGGGAGGAGAGGAGCCAGGCCCCAGGAACATGAATTCTGACAAATAGGGGGTTAGTTTCTGTGACCCAGGAGGGAGCAACAGTGAGGAGGGGAGTGATTTAAACACACTGTGACAATGACGAAGGCAGAGCAATTAACGACACCTGGCAGAAGGAGCAGTTACAGAGGGGCAGGGCCCCCCCTCCCCGATGCCCAGAAACCGAAATGGCTGCTGTCACATCCCCAGCCTCGGAACAGGCTGGGACTGGAGCCAAGGAAGAGGTAAGGGGGAGAAGGAAGTGGACGGTTTCCTCTAGGACGATGGACGAGGTGCAGGCAGGGCTGCCTTTAAATCCCTGGGTGCCTCTGGGCAGCCCTGCCAAGCAGCGGGGCAGCAAACCTGTGCCAGCCTGCAATGTGAGGCCCTGAAGCTTTGGCATCTCTGCTGGGCTCTGAGCCAGGAGCCTGGCAGGGCCCCAAGAACTACTTTCAGCGAATCTTTAGTCAACACCAAAGGTGGTGAGAAGCGGGAGGCAGAGTGAGAAGAGAGGGGAAAGGGGGCCCTGGAGGCACCAGCCTGACATAAGAAGGTATGAGAGGGAAGACCTGGAGGAGTGGTGTGGATGGTGGGCGGGAAGGAAAAGAAGGTGAAGGGGGTGAGAGAGAAGAGGAGAGAAAGACCGGGGTCGGGTGGGGGAGGAGAGAAGTCAGAGGCTGGGAGGATGTCCAAGCTGCTGGGACCTCAGGGGACCCGTGGGACCTGTGTCGTTAGCTACCGAGCCTGCAGGGGGACAACAAACGGGAGGACAGAGGTGAGGGCATGACGCAAGGGAGACAAGCGGAAAGCCACAGAGACCTGGCTGGCGGGGGAAGGGGAGGTCAAGCAGCGCTAGGTTCTTACAGGCAATCCGGGAGAGCCAACAGCACCAGGAAAACCTGGGGGGCCCTGGTGGGAGAAACAGGCAGGTCACATCTCACAAGCACGGTAACCCTGGGGTGGCCTGGGGGGCACGGTCTAGGGCTGGGGGGCCGTGGGGAGAGGAGGTCATGGGAGTGTTTTCAACGAAGCTAGGAAAGAGATTCCTTGGAAGTCTTGGCCCAGAAGACAACTGCTCCTCCCCTCGCTCCAGGAAGAATGGGTCCTCCACTGGCAGAGATGAGACACAGGCCCCAGAGCCAGAGTCCTCCCCGAGTCTTCTGGGGTCTGAATACCCGCGCTGGAGTGGAAGCCTGCTACTTCCTGCCTGGCCCACCACACTTGCCACCTAGCTTCCGTGTGCCCCCGCAGTGGGCAGCTCCCTGTCTCTAAGGTGGCTCCCACCAGCCAGTTTTCCTCCAAAAAAGCCTTTTCAGTTCTTCAGTCTTTCTACTCACTTCTATCTTCCCGCCGTATCAACACCACAAAGGACTCCGGGGTAGAGGCCCCTGGTCTGGTCTTTGCCCACTTGCCCTAGAGGTGGCCTAACAGAGCAATGGAGGGCAGCTCCATTGTAGCCCCCACTCATGTAGGGACTGGAGTCACAGGGGCACAGAGAGATATGGTCAGAATGTCCATGCCTCCCTGCTGCCAAGACTGAGCGGTAGCTCAGCCCCCCAGCCAGGGCGGCCACGGTCCACTGTGTAAAATGCAGCAGAGAGGACACAGGGAAGCTGAGCCATGACCCTGAAGGCTGCCCCTCAGTGGGACCACAGGCACTGGGGCAGAGCATTCCCAGACAAGTGGTGGGAGACCACGGTCCCCATGATGCCCTGATGAGGGGCTGGAGAGGGCACTTCGAACTTCCTTCTTTCTGCCATGCCCAGCTTCCCAGGGATAAGGCAGCAGCCAAATGATGTGTGAGTGTCAAGACCCCTTTGAGAGCTTTTCAAGCAGGCCAGGGAAGCACAGATACTTACGATAGGGCCGGGAAGACCTGGAGAGCCCCTCATGCCAGGTGGACCCTGCAAAGGAAGCCAAGGGACAAGGATGAAGAGTTCGGGCCCCACAGAGCCTGGGGCCTCAGCAGCAATTGCTCCTCAGCTCACCACAGCTAGGGTCACCATTTAGCTGAGTTTAAACCAACCTTTCCTTTGGTTCATTTGGCCATCCAACACACATTTATTGAATGACTATTACGTCCCATGCACTGGTCCAAGGGCTGGGAACACAGAATAAACAAACGGAGAACGTGCCTCCTCGGGTTCTAGGGGAGAGATGGACACAGTACCGGACAGAGGCTGTGACAGGGGCTGGCACATAGTCGGTGCTCGACAAATACCTGTGCAGTGTTCCCCAATGAAGTATGTTGGGTGGTGATGAGTGGGATGCAGGCAAGGGGGCCGGGAGAGGCTGAGGCTGGTGAGGGGACTCAGTTTTAAAGAGGGTGGTGATGGCTCAGCGCCTGTAGCTCAGTGGCTAGGGTGCCAGCCACATACAGCAGAGCTGGCGGCTTCGAACCCAGCCTGGGCCTGCCAAACAACAATGACAACTACAACCAAAAAACAGCCAGGCATTGTGGCAGGCGCCTGTAGTCCTAGCTACATGGGAGGCTAAGGGAAGGGAATTGCTTAAGTCCAAGCGTTTGAGGTTGCTGTTAGCTGTGATGCCACGGCACTCTACTGAGGTGACATAGTGAGACTCTGTCAAAAAAAAAAAAAAAAAAAAAGAGGGTGGTGAGTGGAGGTCTCACTGAGGTGACATTGGAGCAGAGCTGCAGGAATGCAGGAATAAGCCCCAGAGAAGGGTGTTGCAGGAAAAGGATGCAACTAGGCCTGGGGATGGTGGGACATGTCCCGTGTAGCCCAAAGGAGCCAGAGCTAAGGTGCGCCTGTCACATGAGGCCTCTCGAGGCCGCGAATGGTCTTACCTCTTCTCCTCTCTGGCCTGGCAGTCCTGGAGGACCAGGCAGGCCCGGGCTTCCAGCACAGCCGGGATCTCCCTCGCCATTGTCTCCCTGGAGATGGGGATGGCAAGAGTGAGCGGCCAGGGCCCTCTCCTGGGCCGTGGCTGGGCTGAGAGAGAGCAAGCAGGGTCCACTCACCCGGGCCTCCTCAGCTCTTGGGCGTTCCCGCTCGGAGAAGCACTGAGGAGGGCAGGGACAGGAGGTCTGTCAGCTGAGGCTGCAGGGAGCCCGCTACCTCAAGGGGTGCCCTGAGCCTAGTCCCTACCCAGGTGCAGCTGTCAAGGCCCGGTACACCAGGGATACCCTGGTCTCCCTTTTCGCCTTTCTCCAGGAGGGTCGCTGGGTGGGCCACCTGCCCCTGGACACAGTCCCTGCAGATGCTCTGAGGAGGGAACAGGGAGGGAAGTGGGGTACAGGTCAGACATGGCGAATGGGGGAGTCCCACGCAGAGCCCAAAGCCAGGGCCCCTTCACCGGCAGCCCTCTGCCCACACCCTCTCTCTCCCTAGCCGCATCCCTACAGCAGCTTTGTTCCATACTTGGGGGACCCACTCCCAACAATTTGGCTTTGAGTTTCCTCCAGGAAGAAGCTCGGGTAGGCCTAAGCCAAAGCCACTTTCCAGACAGGCGTGTGGGAGGAGGTGGAGGGGCCCACAGAGGGACCATCTGTCCCGGCTGTTCCTGCAACCTGCACCCACTGTGAGGACAAGCCACGAGGAGTTAGACTGAAGAGGCTGTCTCCAAACGCCAGCTTCTCTGCCCAGGGGAGCAAAGGGACAGCTGCGGGAGGAGCCGGGTCCTTCACGGACACCCTCTGGGACGGGCCTGCCCTCCTTCCCCAGAGCAGGCCTGACTGCCCACGCGTTTCCCATGTCCCTGTGCCTGAACAGTCTTCCTACCAGGAAGGCCTTCCTTTTACCCGGGGGTTTAAAACCCTTGGATCGCAGATCCCTCCGAGTTTGATGGAAGATTTGGGTACTCTTCCCAGAAAAATAAACCCACGAGTGAAGACGACCAGCCTGCAATTTCGGAGGCCTCAGGGAGCCGGGAGCCTATCCATGGCCCACCATGGTGTCTACAATGCCCAGGTGCCCAGGCTGGAGCCACCACATCACCTTCACTGTTCACTCCAAGTCCAGTGATAATGGCTGTCATTTACTCAGCATCCATAATGCCAGGTATGTAACAGGCCTCTACACATCATCACATTCAATCCTGACAGTGCAGTCGGGACGGTAAACTTATAAGCACGGTGGAGATGAAAAAGCTGAGAGGCAGAGTGACTTGTTTAAGGTAAGCGGAAGCCCCAGGCCGGGGACAGCGCTCTCTCTGCAGGCCCTGCCTCCTCTACTGCAGATGCTTATGGTGGCCGGAGCTCCGGGTCAGCATCCCCCAGGGCGCCATCCAGCCCCTTCTCCAGACCACACTCAGTTCCTATTTGGGGGCCTCCCTGGAGCACTCGCTTAAGAAGTCAACAGAGGAAATGTTACAGGGAGAAATGTCAAGGCCTGGATTTGGAGCCATACAATTGCTGCTCAAAAACAGGACACGGGGAACCCAGGCTTGACTGAAGCTTGGAGGAGAAGAGTTGGGGGGTTCATTGCCACAACATGGTCACTTACTGTGACCCAACATGTCACTGCTGCCACCAGGAGGTTACCCTGCCCTCCTCTAGCTACTTCTGGAGAGATCTGCTATTCAGAGCAAGGGCAGGGCAGATAGTTCCCATCGTCTGCCCTGACCAGTGCCCGTCGGGCAGAGGGATGTCCAGGGCAGTGACTAGCCCATGCCACAAGAGGGTGGCTAGGATCAGGAAGGGGCAGCTCTGGAGGCCAAGGCACAAAAGGGACCCCTGAGGACACTGAGCTGAAGAAGAGAAAAGTCCAGCACCGTGAGGGCAGCCTTCAAAAACCTAAAGGCAGCCTGAGGAATTACTGTGTTTTCATCTCTAGGTGACTGAGCAAAGATGGGCTGAGTATGTGACCCCAGGTTCCTTAGGGGAACCTCCACTCAACTTGGGAAGCCAGACCAGGCCACAGCCCTCTGGTGTGGTCTCAAGGCTGTTTGCAGGCCAACTCTGACCTAGAGAAGGCCCCAGGTGCCCCTTCTCACACCACTAGAACAACTTCTCATATCCCATCTTCTTCCAGAATTCTTTTTTTTTTTTGAGACAGAGCCTCAAGCTGTCACTCTGGATAGAGTGCTGTGGCATCACGGCTAACAGCAACCTCCAATTCCTGGGCTCAAGCGAGTCTCTTGCCTCCACCTCCCAAGTGGCTGGGACTACAGGCGCCCGCCACAACGCCCGGCCATTTTTTGTTTGCAGCCGTCATTGTTGTTTGGCAGGCCCGGGCTGGATTCGAACCTGCCAGCTCAGGTGTACATGGCTGGCGCCTTAGCCCGTTGAACAGTTGCCAAACGTTCTTCTAGAATTCTTTGTGGATTGACCAGACAACGGCTGAATCCTTCTTCAAGTCCCCACCCAATCCCATCACAGACTTTGACCCGCACAGCCTCCTGCCACTGCACTCAGACTCTGCTGTGCTCTGGAAGCTGCTGGGCCCTGCCCTGGTTTGACCTGGGTGCTCCCGGGCCTCACCGCCACCTGCCGTGGAGGCTTCAGGGCTGGGTCTGCCAACATCATCTGCCATGTGGGTGCCTTCACAGGACGCCTTTAAGCACTCATTCAGCAAATGTTGCCTGGGGGGTCTGTTACCATCCAGGCACCAGCTAGGCCCTCTTAGACAGATGCTTGGAACGCATGTGCCCTGCAAACTGCTGCTCTCTCCGTGAGGTACCACACAGCTGCGCACTCACTGAGAGAATCTCCTTAGGAGACACCCCGCCAGCTCCTACTCCCTCCCTGGTACCTCTTACCTTAAGGAGGTACTGTTCAATTGGTAAGGATCCCTGCAAGAGACAGATGTGTGGGCTCAGGCAGTTAAAGGGAAAGGATGGAGGCTTACAGGAGCAGGCAGTGCGTGCCATGCTGCCGGGGCTTCTCCCAGCCTCCACAGAGGGAGAGAAGAGGGCCCCCCGCCCCGGTAGCTGGAGGGCCAGCTGCATGGCCAGCCCTGGGAAAAGGTGGGCAGGGGATGGACAGTGAGGCCTGGCTATACCTACCAGTTCTGCTGTCAGCCCAGGCTGTCCTGGCAAACCGTTGTTTCCAGGCACTCCCTGCAGCCAAGAAGAGACACAGGTGAGTGAACTCCTTCTCTAGCCCACTGGTCAGCCTGCTCCTGCTCATCACCCTCCCTGCCTCTTCCCCTCCTCCTGTAGAGCTAAGAGCCTGGGCTGGCAGAAGACTGGTATCTATTCTTAGATCAAAAGCCTCCAGACCCTTAGGAGGGAAGCAGAGTAGGGCCAGAGGACCCCTAAAACGAGTATGACAGGGAAAACTCAGAAATTAGGCAGAGGATTCTGGGAGGCCGAGGTGGGTGGACTGCTTGAGCTCATGAGTTCAAGACCAGCCCGAGCAAGAGTGAGACCCCATCTCTAAAAATGGCTGGGCATTGTGGTGGGCGCCTGTAGTCCAAGCTACTTAGGAGGCTGAGGCAAGAGGATCCCTTGAGCCCAAGAGTTTGAGGTTGCTGTGAGCTATGACTCCACGGCACTCTACCTGGGGCAAGAAAATGAGAACCTGTTAGAAAAGAAGGAAAGAAACTGGGCAGAGGGGCCTCCATATAGTGACTATTGTTTCTTTCTGTACTAAGTAGTTTTTCTGTTTTCTCATTTAATCATCACAGTTATCTTGGTGAGCTCGGTGTTATAGCTGTCTTAAAAACAGCACAAAAGGGGGCAGTGCCTGTGGCTCAAAGGAGTAGGGTGCTGGCCCCATATGCCGGAGGTGGCGGGTTCAAACCCAGCCCTGGCCAAAAACTGCAAAATAAATAAATAAATAAAGTAGCTCAGATCTTAGTTAATTAAAAAAAAAACAAACAAACAAAAAACAGCACAAAAGACTCAGAAGGAGTAAGTAACTTGCCAAAGATCATAAGTTGAAGAAGGCGCAGAGCTGAGATTCAGGGGAAGGATCACTGGCATCCAACCCCTCTCTTTGCCACTAGTTCAGCGTCATTCTTCAAAAGACTGCCCCCAGACATTCATGTACAAAGCAAGGGTGGTTGGTTGCCAGTCAGACCCATCTAGGTGCAGATCCTGACTACTTACATAACTTTTGGCAGGTTACTTAGAAAAAAAAAAAAAAAAACCTGTGCCTCAGTTTCTCTGTCTGTAAAACAGGGATAGTTAATGGTGAGGCTTCAAGGAGACAAGGGCTGTGAGGATGTTCACATTAAATGCATGCCACCCAGACTCTTCCCCTTGCAGAATCACAAGGCACATTTGCATATTAAACACTCCATGGAGGCAGGGAGTGTGCTCTGTCTCCGATCCCCAGCGCCCAACTCGGGGGAGGTGCACCCTAAGTACATCTGGAGTGAATGCACCGCTGCTCAGCCTGCTCCTCCCTGCATAGGATTTCCTTGGCTCGCTTTGCAGTTTGGCCTCCCTTCAAGTCCAAGCTCCAGCAGTAGAACACATCGCCTGCCCTGAGCAGCCCTCCCTATTTCAGGGCAGGCTCTACCAGGCCCGGGTCCGACCCAAGTCACCCAACGCAGCCCTCTAGCACCCGCCGGGTTCCGAGCAGTGACTGGCGCAGGAAAAATGCCTTAATTATTATGCCCCTAAATTATTATTCATCCTCTGCCCCTCTCTCCATTGCCAGTGTGTCAGGTCGAGCTTGATAGTTTGTGATTGTTTCCCTGCCCTCCCAGAACTCAATGTCCCACCCATTGCTCTTCCGTGGGAGTGAAGAATGCAGCCCTAAATAAACCTAAGCTTATCCACCTACTACCTACAGAGATCCAGACACATTTTTAATCTCCGTGCCTCAGTTTCTTCATCTGTGAAAAGGATCAGGATGAAATGAGATAACTGAACATTGGGACGATGCAGCCTTGGTGGGTAAGTGTTGTAGACCTCTGAGCATGTTTCTGCCTGAAGAGATGGGGTAGGTAGGTGCCTGCGAGTGGCAGCCTCGGCTTGGTCTCAGGCACTGGCACTAGACGAGGACTCTGGTGCCTTGGACCAGACTCTTTTCTGCCTCATTCCCCCACATGTCTTGGCAGAGTTCATTCTACATCACTCTTGCTTGTTAATGGGTCACTTTGAAATGACTCTCACGCTTCCCCAAGCAAAATGCAAGCGCTCTGCAGATAGATTCCTACTTCCTAGCAGCGTGGCAGGAAGCCCGGGACACTTGGCAAATGTGTGGCTGCAAATGTGTGGCATGGGGACTCTAGTGCAGCACTCCTGACCCAGGCAGAGAGAAGCAGGATCCTGGCAGAGCCTCCTGTCAGCAATGGTGGCTCACCAGAGCAGATTCCCAGCCCAGGGTGGCAGGCAAGGCATACTGGGTGGGGGGTGGTGTCCGGGGAGAACAGAGACAAAATGCATCAAATCAATGAGGCAGGAAGGAATAGCTTATAAAAAGCTTCCACATGATTCTCCCCTGCTTCTTCAGGTAAGAATCACTTTTTCAGGAATCAGGAACCAGACGTGTGGAAGGCACTATCTGTGTCTCCTAGAATCTCCAGATAATGTGGCCTAGAGTGCAAACCATCAGGAAACTTCCCAAAAGGCAGAGAGCAAAAAGTGCTGCACACATGGAAGCCCCAGTCCAGTCTTGCTAATTACTAGCTGGGTGACCGTGGACAAGATACTCCACCTCTCAGAGCCTCAGCTTGCCCAGTTGTGGCTTGGGAATAACAACCCCTTCCTTTTGGGATTGATGTATGGCTCAAGTGAATAAGAGAATGGATGTCAAATATTATAATAATAGTAGTCGTTTTCACACTAATGATAGCTAATGCCTTCCAAGCATTTGTTATGTGCCAGGCACAGTTCTATGCATTTCATACCTGCTAATTTGTTTAATACTCACAAAAGCTCCATTGGGTAAGTGCGCTCAGTAGATGAAGGCAGCGAGGCACACAGAGGTTATGGACTCAGCCAGCACCACACAGCTAGCACAAGGCAGAGCTGGGGTTTGAGTTCAGGCTACCTGGCTCTGGAATGACCTCCCTAATCACAAACGCCACTCAAATTCTAATGCTCCTCTCACTACCTGTGGCTTCCTTGCCTGCTCTGCCAGGAAGGCTGTCCCTCACAGGCTCATTCCTCATTTCCTTCAACTTTGATCCAAATATCACCTTCTTCCCAGCATATTTTGCAAATATCTTTCCTGCCCTCCTCTACTTTTCTATCTCCATTCCCTGTTCTTTCTCCTGAGCATGCATCACTTTCTAACACACTGCATTTTATCTTGCTTATTTTCTTTCTCTCTTACTAGAATGCAAGCTCCAAGAGGGGACCGATTTTTTCTTTTCTTTTCTTTCTTTCTTTTTTTTTTTTTTCGTGCCTTACTATATCCCCAGCACCTGAATGGTGCCTGGAAAATAGCAGATGTGCAAAAATATGTGTTATGTGAATGGACGTTGAATGCTGCTCCTAAACACGGATCTGTACCAGTGTAACAGATTTTTATCTGACCTGAATTCTGGGTTCATGACAGCGGACACTCATGGCACCCCCTTGAACAATGGCCAGGAGTGCACACAACCTGACAAGGGATCAGTGGGCGATCTGTGCCACCCCAGGGAGCAAATGCACAGAGAAGTGTGAAATGATAGGCATATGTGATCGGGGCCAGGGAGCAGCATCCTCGGGGTCCAACAGGGAGTGTGAGCCCTGCCACCTCCTTATTTTTTTCTCTCCCTTTACCTGTAGCCCAGGGACTCCTGGGGGGCCTGGTGGTCCAGGAACACCTGGGGGACCCTGAGGGAGGGAAGAAAGAATCAGAGCCAGAAGAGAGCTCTGCCCCATGGCTGGGGGCAGCGGTTTAGGATGGGCAAGCCGCGGGGTGCTGGCAGACAATAGGAGAGACAGAGGAGACAAGCGACACACACCTGCGGGCCCGGCTGCCAGGAGTTGCCCATCCAGAGTCCCGGAGCACCCTGGGTGGGAGTGGGGGTCGCAAAAGGGGAGAGGTTATAGGTAATGCTCACACCAAGCACAGGGCTGCGTGAGGAGGTGGCTGGCTGGGACAAAAAGCCCCACGGGACGCTGGCACACTGGACACCAGGTGAGGCTAGAAGCTGGGCCTCTCCCCGGGGCTGGGGAGAAGGCTCTCAGCACCACTTACCGGCATTCCAGAGAAGATGGGGTCTCCTCTGGAGGGGCAGGAGCACTCCCCTGGCTCACCCTGAGAAGATAAGAGCCTTTATGAGAGGTAGGCAGGACAGAGGCTCTTTGGACACTGACAATGAGGAGATGGCACAGACTCCAGAGACAGAAGGGCCAGGGTTTATATCCCAGGCTCGCCTCAGACGAGTGTGCCCCTTAGCAGTCTGTTAACTTCTCTGCACCTCAGCTTCCTCATCTGTAAAATGGGAATAATGCCAAACGCAGAGGCTGTCTAGAGGATGGAATGGATTGGGGTACACAGGGGTCCTTGCATGGTAAATATTCAGCAAACAATGGCTGCTGTTAAAGTCACCACTTAGTAACATCACTGTCTGCTACTGCTCAGGGATTCTCATCTCCAGGACAGTCACAGCTTGACCAGCTGTAGCCCTGCTCCTCTGGGCCCAGCCTGTCTTCCATGCCCTTCTCTAGAGCCCCCAGCAATTTTTCCACTCCCAACTTGTCCTTCCCAGCTCACTTTCTGCCCCATCCTCTCACTCAGCAGCCCCAGAAGGGGGCCCTGGAGTTCTTTTTTTTTATTATTGTTGGGGATTCTTTGAGGGTACACAATGAATTGAGGGTACACAAGGACCCCTGTGTACCCAATCCATTCCATCCTCTAGACAGCCTCTGCATTTGGCATTATTCCCATTTTACAGATGAGGAAGCTGAGGTGCAGAGAAATTAAACAGACTGCCAAAGGGCACACTTGTCTGAGGCGAGCCTGGGATTTAAATCAAGTTACACTAATTACATTTGTTAGGTAAAGTCCCTCTTAGCCTATTAATTATTTTTTAAAGTCCAAAAAAAAACCTGGGAGGTATGCAGGACCTATGTAAAGATTTTTAAACTCTCTTGAGAGAAATGAATGAAGATGTGAAGAAACAGAAGATTATCCCTTGTTTGGGTAAGATAACTCAATGCACTTAATATGGTGAGTATGTCTTTTTCCTGAGATTAATCTATAAATTCAAAGCACTCTAATACAAGCTTTACCTTTATTTATTTTTTTGGCAGAACTATTTTTGAACTCAACCATAAGAATTAACACATGAAAAAAGGCAGGGAATTTCTGAAAATGAAGGGAAACAAGGGGCCACGTGCCCTGCAGGGTACTAAAAGTTATTCATGTATAGAAGATGCATTTTTGTCACCGCCTGCACCCACTCCCTCTGTTCTGGGGGCACATTGACTTTTCCATTGTGGAACCTCATCCTCCCCTCTCAGCCTAAGAACTCTGGGTGATGCTGACTCCACCCGGGATTGACTCAGGCCTGCCCAGGTCTGGCTTGTGACCCCAACCAGGCCACAGACAGGTAATGTGGCTGGAACAGTGGCCTGAGAAGGGACAGGCCTAAAGGTGTTTGGCCAAGGTTGGGAGCAAAGTTAAGAGATGGGAAAAGAAAGGAAAGGGTCCTAGCTCAGCACCCATAGCTTAGTGGTTAGGGCGCTGGCCACATTCACTGGGGTTGGTGGATTTGAACCCAGCCCAGGCCTGCTAAACAACAATGACATCTACAACAACAACAAAAATAGCCGGGCACTGTGGCAGGCACCTGTAGTTCCAGCTACTTGGGAGGCTGAGGCAAAAGAATTGCTTAAGCCCAAGAGTGTGAAGTTGCTATGAGCTGTGATGCCATGGCACTCTACCAAGGGTGACATGGTGAGATTCTGTCTTAAAAAAAAAAAAAAAGAAAAGAAAAGAAAAAGAAAGAGAAAGAAAGAAAGGAAAGGGTCCTGGTGGCTCCTAGCAGCCCTCTGTCTTCTCATTAACATTAGTCAGTATGTTCCCCTTTTGCTCACACCAGTTTAAGATGGTCTTTCCACCACTGGGAACAGAAAGGTGCCCTAACTGATACATAAAGCTACAGTATTTAAAACAGTATGGTACTGGCCCTGTAGTAGACAGAGGCATGGGTAGATTCATGGCACACAAAGAAAAACAAATTGTTCACAAATATATGGAAATTTACTAAATCATAAAAGTTGCCTTTCAAATTAATTGGGGAAAGATAAATTGCTTAAGAAATGGAGTTGAAACAGCTAGCTAACCATTTGGAAAATAAAATTTGGCTTTCAACCTCCCTTCTGATACCAAAATAATTCCACATGGATCAAAGATTTAGTCTTAAGAAGAAACTATAAAGCCTAGAAGAAAAGAGTGAATGTTTTTACAATTTTGGGGTGGTGAAGGCCTTTCTAAGTAGAAAGGAAAAAAATTTATGTAACAAACAGAATTTAAAATTGACAAGAAAAGCAATTTAAACATCAAAAAGTAGTAACCTTAAACTGGTATGAAAATTATTATGTATAAAAGAGCTCTGAAAAAAATGAAAAGAGGCTTAGCACCTGTGGCTCAATGGGATAAGGCGCCAGCCACGTACACCTGAGCTGGTGGGTTCAAATCCAGCCTGGGCCTGCCAAACAACAATGACGGCTGCAACCAAAAAATGGCCGGGCGTTGTGGCCGGCGCCTGTAGTCCCAGCTACTTGGGAGGCAGAGGCAAGAGACTTGCTTGAGCCAAGGAATTGGAGGTTGCTGTGAGCTGTGATGCCACAGCACTCTATCCAGGGTGAGGCTCTGTCTCAAAAAAAAAAAAAAAAAAAAAAAAGATTAGAAATATTGGGAAAAGGATGTGGATACAAATGGCCAATGAAAAAGAGAAATTTAAGAAATTCAAATGAAACTTATGATATTTTTCAATAACCAGTTTAGCAAAGATTTAATTTGGTATTAAACTGGCACTCAAACACACTGGTGAGAATGTACATCGGAATAACCAGTTAATAGACATTTGACAATATGAATTAAAATTTAACATATGTATACTTTTTGATTCACTGCTTTTTAGACTTTATCCAAAAGAAACACTTTCATGTGTTAGCAAGATACTCATTTTAACCACTGTCTTCATTAGCAAAACAGAGGGGGAAAGGATGCAATTCACATGTGCATCTCAGGGTAGTGGTTAGAGATAGTCCCCAGGTTATAAGCATCTGACTTAGTATACAACTCACACTTATTGATGGTGGCAATTACAACACGTCCCCAAGTTACAAATATCCACCTGATGTATGACTCGCACTTAGGAACTATTACAGGTAATCGGTAAATGCACCTGTTCCTGTTTGTAAATTAGAACTTACAAACAAACCCACATTTCACATCGTATATCACATCAGTACACTAACCCTATAAATGCATAGATGTACATAGGTATGATTTAATTAAAAAAATAAATTTAAAAACAGATGTAAGAGGCAGACCTGGAGTCAAACACTTATGATTTTTTATTTTTATTTTTTTCTGATATTATGGGTTCTAGATTTACTGATGTTTATTGTATATGCTAAGATTTTTGGAATTTTGTAATAAATAAAAGCAAATAAAGAGGAAAGAAAAAAGAACAAACCCACAGAGCCTATCTTGTTCATAACCCAGGGACTCCTTATAGCATAATGCTAAATTCACTAGACAGCAATTAAAAGCTCTTAATCAGAGTCACAAACAGCCCATATTTTCCCCAAACTGCCAGTTTTTGATCCTCACCTTACTCGTCATTTCTGCAGCCAAGTCCCATGTGGGACCACCTCATCCTGGAAACCTTTCTGGGCTTGGGGACACTGCTGCTTCGGTGTAGTCTCTTTGTCTGCTTTTCTTCCCTCCCAGAACTCGATTGTCTGTCCTGGACTTTCTCCTCTTCTCTGGACATTGATTTCATAGACGGTTTTAAAATTTCATTCATATGTTGCTCTCTCTCCCATCTGCATGTCCTGAGCACCAGGCGTGCATATCTCACTGCCTCCTTGCGTTCTCTGCTTGGAAGTCTCACAGGAGCCTGGCTAAAGGAGAAGCACTGATTCTCCAACCCTAGGTTTTCTCTAGCTCAGCACATGGTGTCTCTGGCCCCTCACTCCCGGCACCTAGGTGTCACTCATTTCCCCCCCCCCCCATCCTCTGACAATTAGTGAGACACTGGGCAACTGGCTGCTACTAAGTGTGTCCCTGTTGTTCTTCCTACTTTTTCCTTACTTAAGAGACTAATTTTGTTTGAGGTTAGCAATGTATCCAGATAAAGATACATTTCCTAACCTCCCTTACGGCTAGACTTCGGCAAATGAAATATAAGTGGAAATAGCTAAGACTTCTGCAGTGTGTGAAGTAATTGACTTTTATGTCCAAATCCTTCAACAACTGGTATTCTCACATATATATGAGAGAAAGAGAGAACGGTAAGGTATCTTTTTAAAAGCCCCGACTTAAAGTTTACTTGATTTGCTATCATTTGTGCAAGAGACCAAACTCAATCATCTTCACATCATTACAATCCATTGCATTCTGGCTCCTCCTAAATTGAAAATCATTTGCAAACAAACTTACAGATGTCCTGAAAGCCAGCAAGCTGTGGGCTCCTCCCCTGGTTCCCAAACCCTTCTGAATGAGTGCTCATCCAGCAAAGAATGACTTTCTCTCTCTTTTTTTTTAAAAGATAGAGGCCCAGTCTCTCACCCTAGAATGCAGTGGTGCAATCACAGCTTATTGCAACCTCCAACTCCTGGGGGATCCTCAGGTGATCCTCCCACCTTAGCCTCCTGAGTATCTGTGATTATAGGCAAGTGTCAGCATGCCCAGCTAATTTTTTCTTTTTTAGGTAGAGTTGGGGTCTCACATTGTGGACCAGGCTGGTCATGAACCCCTGGCCTCAACTGATCATTCTGCCTTGGCCTCCAAAAATACTGGGATTATAGGTTTCAGTCACCACACGTAGCCAAGAGTGACTTTTAAAATGGGAAAAGTCAATTCATAATTCTAAGTTGCTTCTCCCCTCCACCAGCTGATCCCAGGCTAGGAAACAGGGAGTCAGTAACAGATGCATGCAGGAGAAATCTCAGCTGCCGCTGGCTGTAAACCTCATAAATATGCACAAGCAGTCCCTGGCTGCTGCCTTGTGGAATGTCACTGCAAATGGGGCCACTTGTTCAAACACTTTTTCTGGTAAGCATTATCACTGGGGTGAGGGGAGTCTCAGTCCATCCATTACAAGGGAACAAAGAAGAACCCTTTCAAACAGGTATTTTATTGACTTAACACATGCCAGTCATTGCCTTTTGGTTTTTTGTATTCCCACACTTATTCTCTTTCTTTACTCCACTTTTTATCTCCAAGGGTACAATTTTTCTAAATGGACTAAATAAATAAGTCTGTGAAAAGCCAAATCTGAGGCAGGATATAGAGGACACAGCAGAGGTAGAGGTGGAAAATGTACTTGAGAGCTGCTGAAGTAATCTCTCTTTTGAGGTGAGCTTTTGAATTTGGGAAAACAGTCTGAGTTTGTCAGGCAAGAGGAATAGTGTCCAGAAGCCCCCGGTTCTCTGCGGGATTCCTTGGTGCAGACACAAGTCTCAACAGGACAGCCTAGAAGGTGTCAGTGATACGCTGAGGCTGCAGGGAGAGCCCAGGATGATGGATCACCCTCTATTACTGGGGCTTGTCAGGCCCATAAACCACCTGGCTAATTCTTGGAACCCTCTCTCCCTCCAACAAGGGCTCTGGCTTCCATTTAACTGTGAATTCTTTCCAGAGGGGGTATCGAGGGACAAGTACAGTGCAAGTTAAAACCCCAGATGGCATTGGTGTGACTGAGTCCATAAATGTTAGCACCCCATGTTTAAGATACAAAGGAAATAACCCTGTTTACTCCCAGCTACCTGCACATGGGCACGTTGTTCTGATAGTTTTGAGTCAGTGAAGGGGAAGCCACGTAATGAGCAGAATCGTGTCCTGTCTGAGGTTGTGCTTCTGCTAAGACCCTGGTAACAGTAGCTCCTGGCTCAGGTGACATTAAGATGTGGGGCTCAGGTTTCCTCCTCTATAAATGAGGGATTGGCCAGAGCAGTATTGAAGACTTTGCCAGCCCTCCGCAGTCAGTGGCTCCAAACACTTTACAGTTCATCTGGTGGCAAGAAAGCAGCAGGGCTGGGTGTGGGGCAGGGGCAGCTTCCAAGGCCCTTATGACACCCTACTACTCTCTCCCTGAGTGGGAGAGTTTCAACCACATAGTCACTGGATCCAGGAAGAGGAAGCCATGGGCTGATCTTGGAATAAACAAACCTGGTCCTGTGCCTTGACCTTTCTGCATCCCGGAAACACCAAGTCCTAAAGGAAATCTCAGCCACCTCTACCCAGGGTTTTGAATGCATGCAACCTTCATCTTAGGACAGCTCAAATGGGGCCTGCCCTAAGGAAACATCTACTCTGCTCACAACATTCCATGCCCCACAGGGGCTGCACAACCATGCCCAAGCACCAGGCTGGTGGGGGATGAATGGGTGGAGGACAGGTGACAGGCATGTGGTGGCTTCGGAGGGGAGTTGAGCAGTAGATGAGGGGTGGGGGATGGGTGGCAGGCAGAACGCATGGGGGATGAACATTGGTTGGAATGGGGGTGGCTGGGTTGGTGTGGGTGGATAACGGGGGCGGCAGATGCATAGGTAGAGCATGAGTAAGCAGCTACAGGAGAAAAGCTACGAACTGCAGAATAACTTTCATAATAGCATTTAGAGAGAAATGACCAATGTTTACAATGGTCCCAACATACCCTCTGGTTAAAGGGTAAATGAGAGGCAAACGCTCCTCATTGGTTCATATTCTCCAGATTCTGAGTTCATTCTTTACAGAATGTAGATCTTCAGCCAAATCATATCATTTCCTAGTTGCCATCTGCACAGTCAATAATAATAATACTGTTCTTACCTTTATAAATAATTCATTTCTTCAACAGCCATTTACTCGTCATCTAGCTTTTATCAGGGGCACCAAGCAACACCCTCGTTCTATTTCTTTTCAAGTAAAAAAATAAATATAGTCTAGACTACGCATGGTGCTCATGCCTGTAATCCCAGCACTCTGGGAGGCTGAAGAGGGTGGACTGCTTGAGCTCAGGAGTTCAAGACCAGCCTGAGCAAGAGTGAGACCCTGTTTCTACTAAAAATAGAAAAACTGCCAGATGTGATGGTGGGCACCTGTAGTCTCATCTACTCAGGAGGCTGAGGCAGGAGGATCACTTAAGTCCAGGAGTTTGAGGTTGCTGTGAGCTAGGCAGAGGCCTCAGCACTCTATCCAGGGCAACAGAGTCAGACTCTGGCTCGAATAAAGTCTAGAGTAAGCAGACAAAAAGCATGTAAACAAATGAATTCATAATCATAAATGGTGATCAATGCTGTGAAGAAAACAGGCGAGGAGATGGAGGGAGAATGACAGGTCTCAACTAGACAGGGAGGGAAAGACGGTCTCTTTCTCAGGATGTCTCTGCTGTACACTTCTGTACACTTCTGTACAGCAGAGACATCCTGAGAAAGAGACAGTGAAGCCAAGACCCACAGGCCAGAAAAGAGACATCCAGGAGAAAAACAAGAGAAAAGGCACCCAGGCATGAAAGAACCTGTGGTTGAGGGTAATGCCCAGGCTGATCTCACCTCCTGGTGTGCTTGGGACAGTTCCGTGATGCCTGTTGTCCCAGAGCAGCATCCGTGTTTGGACAATATATTTCATGGTCACCCTGATCATAAACAAGAGGGAAGCAGAAAGAAACAAGCCACAGGTATCAGGGGAGCCAACCACCAAGGCTGAGCGAGGAATTCTGGAGTCTGTCCTAAGCCCCTGAAAAGCAACCTGATGGGGCTTCTGTAAGGTTCCCAAGGTCCCGACTATACTTGATGAAAGCAGTTGGGAAGCTCAGGACCAGGCATTTCTACCCATTCATAAATCAAAGCATACTTATGGAGCATACCAGATGTTACTCTGTGCACTGGGGATTTAAAAATGAAAAAGAAAAGATGCACAGATGGCCGGTGAGCATGTGAGATGCGCTGCGTCATTACTCCCTAGGGAAATACTCTACAGACTTACCAGGACCGCTATCATTAAAAACCAGAAGGGAAAATCACGTGTTTAGACAGGGATGGAGAGATACTGGAGCCTCTCACATCACTGGGAGGAATGTAACCTGTGCAGCTGCTGAGGACAGCATGGCAGCCCCTCAAAAGCTAAACATGGGTTAGTTTCTGCACAAACTGGGTGGCTTAGACAAGGAAAGCTATCGTCTCTGCTCTGGAGGCTTGAAGTCCAAAGCCAAAGTGTCAGTAGAGTTGATTCCTTCTCTGCAGAAGAATGTTCGAGGTTTCTCCTAACTTCTGAGCGTGTTGGTGTTCTTGGATTGTATCTGACATGCTTACGGCATCCTCCCTGCATGTAGGTCTGTGTCCAGACTTTCCTTTTTAAAAATAAGAACAAGTCTTACTGCATTAGGGTGCACCTCAATAACCTCATTTTAACTTGATTATGTCAGTAAAAATCCTATTTCCAAAAAACATTACATTCTGAGATACTGGAGATTAGGACTGCCAGACATCTCCTTGGGGAACGTAATTCAAGCCTTTATATGATTTAACCCAGAAATACCACTTCTGGGTATATACCCCAAAGAAGTGAAAACAGAAACTGAAACAGATACTTAAACACCGCTGTTTGTCCATAGCACTATTATTCACAATAACCAAAAAAGTAGAAACAACCCAGCATCCATTAACAAACACATGGATAAATGTGGTATGTCCGTGTAATGGAATATTACTTGGCCATGAAAAGGAATTAAGTTCTGATACATGCTACAACTTGGAAACATTATGTCAATTGAAACAAGCCAGATGAAAAAGGACAAATATTGTACGTGAAGTATCTAGAATAAGCAAATTCATAGAGACAGAGAATAGATAGGGGCTGGGGTTGAGAGGAACAGGGACTTACTGCTCAAAGGGCACAGAGTTTCCGTCTGGGGTGATGAAGATCCACAGATGGATAGTGGGGATGGGCACACAATGCTGTGAATGGCAATCAATAATGCCATTGATTGTACACTGAAATATGCCAAAAGTAGCGATTTTTGTTTTATGTATGTTATCACAATTAAAAGTAAAGAGAAAAAAATCCATTCCCTGCTTTGCATGAGTTCACAGACTGGTGGGGGGTGAAGGACAAATATAGCTGAAGAAGGGGAGCTCCTTGCCCTCCAGAAATGCTCTTGGTGGCAGCACCCGCTCAGACAGGGCAGGAAGAGGAAAACTCCCAAGCACCCAGGAGATCCACTGCTGGTGACAGGCCATGTCTGGGCAGGACAGGACACCTCCAGGCCTTTCACCCTTCACTGTTGTCAAGGGCCAGCCCCAAGAGAGGGGAATCTTAATTTTCCTATCAAGGGTTTCCAAGGTTAAAAGCAAAACGAGACACTGCCTGTCAGCTCAGCACTGTCTCCTTTCATCCCCTTGGATTGGAACCTAAGAAGGGTTACTGTTACCCTCATCTTTCCGGTGGGAAGCTAAGCCAGAGGGGCTGTGTAACTTGTCTAATCCACATCTGCTTGGAGGTGGAGCAGAAAGCAGGAACTCCAGCCCAGTACCCTGGGCCCAGGAATGTCTGCTTGGCTCCACTCTCGCCTGCCCATTCCTGTCAACAGCAGCCAGGGTGGTTCCCTGGCTAGCCCGGAAAGGGGTGGCAAGCTCAGTCTCTCTCCTGCCATCCAGCTGTGGCTGAGACCCTCCATGGACTCTACAGGGGTCACCCAGGTCCACTGGATCATGCATAGCACTCAGGTCTGAGGAGAATAGAAAGGAGACCCGTGGAGAAGGGCCAGACCCGATGTGCCCAGCAGTGCAGAGCTGAGCCCTGAGAACAGACTGCACAGTCCCCACCCTCCCTCTGTGGGGACATTTTGGCCCAGACTCCATCTCCAATTCTCTCATTTTGTTACACAGAATATAACCCCATGTTACACTGGAAAATAAAACTCAAGTTGCACAGTTCCTCACTTGTCTACCAATAAGCCCAAGAAGCCAACCAGGAGGGCGGTGGCAGAAGCTCTGTGGTGTCTGTGGTCCCATCCACTGAGCTGAGGCAGTCGCAGGGCAGGGCCTTGGGTTTTACACAGGCCTCTAAATGGCCAGAATGTTTTTCCCACCAGTTTATTAGCCAGGAATTAAGAGCCCCCAACTATCCTGAAGCTCTGACCTTAGCAGAAAAATTAGCTAGTGACTCATGGGCCAGAACTGAGACCAGATAGACCCTGTTTTGTCACTCAGGCCGGGATGCTCTGTGAAGCTATTTCCTCTGCTGGAGAGATTTCTTCTCTGTAGGAAATGCAGTAGTTTGGCAACTTACAGGCTCAGAGGTTCCCTTCTTCCTCAGGGGTGTTTATTCTGACAAAGAAAGCCAAACACGGAAGTGGTATTACCTTAAATACTTGGCAGAGGGTGCAGGGACTGAGTTTGATTCCACATAGGGAAGAACTGCCTGCCTCTGTCAAAAATGAAAACAAAACCTAGCCTGGTGTAGTGGTGCACCTGTGGTCCTAGCTACTTGGGAGACTGAGGTGGGAGGACGGCTTGAGCCCAGGAGTTCAAGGCTACAGTGAGCTACAATCCACCACTGCACTCCAGCCCAGGTGACAGCACAAGACTGTCTCTAAAATACAAAAACAAGGCTCGGCGCCTGTGGCTCAATGGGCTAAGGCGCCAGCCACGTACACCTGAGCTGGCGGGTTCGAATCCAGCCCGGGCCTGCCAAACAACGACGGCTGCAACCAAAAAAATGGCCGGGCGTTGTGGCGGGCGCCTGTAGTCTCAGCTACTTGGGAGGC
>CAUYRH010025056.1:0-22848 GCA_963574655.1 Perodicticus potto | reverse complement strand
AAAATAAAATATATGTACATCAATTTACATATAAAAACACTTCATTCTAAATTTAACAACATTTTGAGGTAGCTTTGTTCCAGTGTTTACAAATTATTAATGCATAATGGTTTCCAAAATATAATGACCTACTGTATGGTTCCCCCGTGAGCACTTACAGCTTTCCGTGGCTGTAACACTGAGGTTGTACCACGCATTGATCTCCCGGTCAAGTGGGTCAGTAGTAACGATTGTACCATTGTCATCAATATGGAATAGTTTGCTTCCAGTAAGAGAATACCTGAGCCAAAGAAAAGCATTCCTTTAATGTTATTATCTTCTCTATATAATGGCGTTACCGAACACTCTTTTTCAGTGATAAGATAAATTATTAAATGATACTATACATATCTAATGTAATGCTGAACAGTTTTTAAAATAGTGCCACATTCATGCCTTTAAGCGTTAACTCTAGAACAAAAGAGAAAATAAAATTAAAAAAAAAAACAAAAAAAATAGATGAAAGAGTCAACTTCATGGAGCTAGGAAAAAAGAATGTTATGATGATGATATTTAAATTTATGGACTCTAAATCTAAACACGTCACATTCTTATGTTCAAAAATAAATTAGAGTAAGTGAATGACTTGCTTAAAAAATGGCAAAAATCCATTTGTGAAATGAAGAAAATTATGCACAAGTAAGTTGGGGAAACACTAATGATTTACCTCTTTCATGTTTACATGGATGGAGCTGGAACATATTCTTAGCAAAGTAAATGAAGAATGGAAGAAAAAGTATCCAATGTACTCAGCCCTACTATGAAATTAATCTATAGCTCTCATATGAAGGCTATAACCCACTTACAGCGCAAGAATATAGGGAAAGGGGTATGGGAGGGGAGGGGAGGATGGGTGGAGGGTGGGTAATTGGTGGGGCCACACCTACGGTGCATCTTAGAAGGGTACAGGTGAAACTTACTAAATGCAGAATACAAATGTCTTAACACAATAACTAAGAAAATGCCATGAAGGGTATGTTAACCAGTTTGATGAAAATATTTCAGATTGTATATGAAACCAGCACATTGTACCCCATGATTGTATTAATGTACACAGCTATGATTTAATTAAAAAAAAAACTCAAAAAAACCCCTAATGATTATGGGTATTTTTTTCCTTGTAGTAAAGTAATATATATCCCCAACTTAGAGTAGTGCTAATCTTTCACCTATGCTGCATGTGCTGCTTGCTAATCTGTGTATTACTTGACGGTTGATATATTAAATGTTTGTTTTGTTTGCTTAAATAAAACGAGTTGTTAAGAAATAAATTCTCTTTAAATAGCAAATAGAGTTTTAATCTGGAATCTTAACGTTTTCTGGAATCTGGATCAGGAATCTGAAAGACGGTCTACACACATACACATATATTCCAAGAGTAAAGTGGAGTAGATTTAATGCACAGCTAAATGTTAGATTGTGTGTGGAAAGAAGCAGAGTTACAAAATCCCTCATGCAGAAGTCTGAAAATGATCCCAAACTCCACAATGACAGAAGCCTTTGAAGTACTCAGCATGTATTTCCTGCTTGCAAATAATTAACAATAAAAATTAAAGAGGACTAATAACTAAAGTTCAATGATGTCTTTTTGTTGTATATATACATATTTTCCAGAAGACTTTGACGAGGCATGAATGAGATTTGCCATAATTAGGTGGCAAAAGATGAGAATATGTTAATCTTGAATTAAAAGGTTTCTAAAAATAGTTTACCAATTTGTGGCCTGGTGTTCAGAGGATAAGCAAAGAGTAATTATAAAGAATCAATTTTTAGAGGCGTTTAGTGTTAACTGTACTCAAGTTAAGACATTTTTGAGCATTTTCCTTAAATTACCACAAGTGGCTGCATTTCCCACTTATTTGGTTGGCAAAATTAAATACTATTTAACAGTTGGTATTTTTTATTAAATATCTAATCTTACTTCTAAAAAACATCATTCTAATTGAAACCAATAAAGTGTTTAATAAGAAGTTTCACTTTAAAAAATGTAATAGCCATTTGTTTTCGACAGAAATTAAGAAGAAGAGCCAAAGACCTAAGAAATAGTTTCAGCTGCCATTAAAAAAACTAAAACAGACACAGGATTAGCCGAAAAGCTTAATGGGATATTATCAGTGGTGTGTAATAGGTATTACACATATCAACCCCTTTTGTACCCCCAAGTCTAGTCACTTAAATACTTTCTTCAAAACCCACTTTCAGCAGATTAGATCATCTCGGCCTTGACATAAGTTTTAGCTAATTAAATTTTACATATATTTATATTTTGATATATAGATATGTATATTTTTAGTGTGTATTATGAATATATACATGTAGGTATATTTGTAATATATATGAGTATATATGTATATATATTCCTTCACTGTATTTTTAAAAATTAGGAGACAAACATGAGGAAATTCAGAAATAGTAAACAGCTGTTTTATTGATATACACCATTATCATGTTACCCAAATTTAAGAAGAGCAATTTTCCTACCAATTCAATTGAATATATCTGTGTATTTTGTGTATGTCAAATAATTTTGGACTTACGGAGATATTTCAAGGACACTACAGCATGTTTACACATGCCCTCATGCCCTTCACCCAGCTTCTCCTAATCTTAAAATCTTGCCTAAAACCATAGAGCTATTACTGTTGTGAGACTAATAAATTAATTGCTATAATAAATGTGATTAAATAAACTATAAAGGACATTTGGGTTTTGCCGGTTTGCCCACCCGTATTATCTCCCCTTTCCCAGTCTAACGGAGGATGCACACTGCGTTTCGTTTCCCGTGTCTTCAGGCTGGCCCACAACTCCTTGGGGTCTTTGCCTTTCCTGATCTTGATGCTGCTGAAGATTACTGGCTGCTGCTTTTATAGAGTGTCGCTCAGTTTGGGTTTGTCTGATGCTTTCTCGTGTTTAGATGATGATTATATGTTTTGGGCAGGAGTAACACAGACACAATAAACCCTCCCTAAGCTGCCCTGTCAGGAGTATGTGAACCTGACCCCACTTTGTTCATGGTGAGATGAACCTGATCACCTGATGAAGGGATGTTAGCCAGGTTTCTCTACTACAAGTATAAAGTTCTTCTTCTTCTTTAAAATTGACACAGATCTCAGGATGATATTTTGAAATCATCTGGTTTCTTCTCAAACATTTGCTCACCCATTTTAGTGCCCATAGTTGAATGATGCCCACAAAAATTATGACTTGGGTATAGTAATGATGATTCCTGTCATTGTTCTACATTTATAATTCCACAAAAATAATGTATCCCTTTATTTATGTACATGAGAACCAACTCATAATTTTTCCTATATACAATAAGCCAAAACTCATCCTATAAACCAAACACGATCATATATTTATTGCTTAAATATTTATAGCTTTGGACATTTAGGATAATTCTAGCACATTTGGGGGAACTTTAAAATATCCCCCCCATCCCTTTTGAATATTTTCTTTCTGGAACAATCAGATACCCTAGTACCCTAGGAACATGTTTTATTTTTTCTTGCTTTCTTTCTTTTTTTTTTTGAGAGAGAGAGTTTCACTATGTCGCCCTCCGTAGAGAGCTGTGGTGTCACAGCTCACAGCAACCTCAAACTCTTGGACTTAAGTGATTCTCTTGCCTCAGCCTCCCAGTAGCTGGGACTACAGGCACTTGCCACAACGTCTGGCTGTTTCTTGTTGTAGTTGTCTGGCTGGCCTGGGCCGAGTTTGAACATGCCACCCTCTGTGGATGTGGCTGGTGCCGTAACCACAGTGCGACAGGTGCCAAGCCAATCTTTTCATTTTTCTTGCAACAGCTCTGAATTCCAATTCTCTTAAGAGTCTCTGCATCTTTAATTGGAGAATTGTGTTAGAAAACAAGATCTAGGTGGATTGGAAAGAGTTTCCACTACCGCGTCCTCTGTTTCCTTGCTTGTAGGTCTTCCGGGTGGACATCACGCAGAAAAAGTTGCATCTATATTTATTTCCACATCAGTCCTTCTTGAGATATATTAAGAAGCTATCTGTGCATAATAATACTTCAGCTACCAATCCCAAACCACAGCATTCATCTAAGATGTCCCCCATTTCTTATTTCGAACCTCTTCTTTAGATGACAGCAAACCTTACTCTCAGCAACTTCAGTGAATTTGGACAATTTGAACAAATGAGGAGTCTCATGTGCCCACCGACATAGTAAGGATAGAATTATATTACCCTCTACCTTACTTTGTAATACCTTAGTCCTCAAGGGACCACAGATTTTGTTTGTGTTTGTTTTTCTTTGTTTTGTAACACATTCATTCACTGAAGGATACCTGAGTTAATTCTGGCTTTGGGAGATCATAACTGATGTTTCCATAAATGTCTGCAATGTGAGTTTTCATGTTGATGCAAATGAGTGAGTTTTTTAAGTCTGTTGCAACAGTGCACCATAAACTGAGGGGCTGAACCTAAGAGAAATATGTTCTCTGGAGTTTTGGAGGCTAAAAGAACCCAAATCGAAGTGTGAATATGGCATGCTCCCTCTGAGTCCTGTAGGGGGTCCTTCCTTGACGGTTTAAGCTTCTGGCATTGTCTGGCCACCTCGTTGCTGTCCCTTGTCCCATATCCATCACTCCAGGCTCTGCCTCCCTTGTCACATGGCTGTCTCTCCCTGCATGTCCTGTCTTACTGTCAAAATATAAGTTATCTGGGCAGCACTTGTGGCTCAGTGAGTAGGGTGCTGGCCCCATATACCGAGGGTGGCTGGTTCCAATCCAGCCCCGGCCAAACTGCAACAAAAAATAGCCAGACGCTGTGGTGGGTGCCTGTAGTCCCAGCTACTTGGGAAGCTGAGGCAAGAGAATCGCCTAAGCCCAGGAGTTGGAGGTTGCTGTGAGCTGTGTGATGCCATGGCACTCTACCGGGGGCGATAAAGTGAGACACTGTCTCTACAAAAAAAAAAAAATCAGTTATCTGGGATAAAAGGCCCAGCTGACTCCAGTAGACCTTTATCTGAAATATCCATCTCTAGGACAGTTCTGTTTTCCCATGAGCTCACATGCAGCTGCACTGGATGTCGAGACACGCTAGTCTAAGTGTATGAAGAAAATGGCCATGCACAACTAGACTAAACATTTCTCTGAGTATAAAGAGAAGTCAGGGTGGACAGCAATGAGCAGAACTGATGAAAACATGGCAAAAATTCGTCAGATCTTGTGTTGACATCATCAGCTGAGTGTGAGAAGCACAGTGGACGGAGTCAACACTGACAGAGAAACAGACGGGAAAATCTGAACTGGAGATCTTTGTCCAGAGCTCTTGGCTCTCACATAACAGCAATGCACTAGCTCACACAGCACAGTGAGGAAGGTGCAGCCAGTAAGTAAAGACTGCACGGGAACACCCTCCCTGCTCAGCTCACCTGATCTGGCCTCCAATGAGTGTTTTCTTTGCCCAAAGATAAAAGAAATATTGAAAGGAAGACATTTTGATGACATTCAGGACTTATACAGTAATATGACGACAGCTTCGATGACCATTCCAGAAAAAGAGCTCTAAAATTTCTTTGAAGGGTGGGCGGGGCATTGACTGGCACAGGTGCATAGCTTCCCACGGGGAGTCCTAGACGGTCACTGTAGTGATATTCAGCAATGAATTATGCGGCACTTGTTCTCGCATGAGTTTGTGAACTTAATTGTGAACTTACTTCTATGCTTTCCACGGGTAGCTGGAGGTGCTATTGTTTCATCAAGGATTTTTGTCTTTTTTTTTTTATGTGGGATACTAGTCTATATTTTTGTTTGCTTGTGCTATCTGGTAGAATTTATTAGTCACATCTTTTGTCCTGGGAGTGAACTTTTCATTTTTAAAGATTTTTAACTGAATTTTTAATTAGATATATTTGCATGTGTGTTGTGTGTTGTGTGTGTGTGTGTATGTAGGGCTGTATATATATGTTTGATAAGGTTATTTGTCTTTTAAAATATAAACATGGGTACTACTGATTATAAATTAGTCTGAATGTGTGGGCTTAGAGTTGTTAAAAGTAGTCCTTATAATCCATCTTTTTAATTGATTGATCTATGTGATCAATATTTATACCTGCACTTTTATTTATGGCATTTCTGAAAATGGTAGTCTTTATTCATTCTCATTCTCTCTCTCCTTGATCTGTCTGGTGAGGGTTGATAAATTTTATTAGTGTTTTGAAAAAGCAGCATTTGGTACTTTGGGCTTCATTGTATTTTTCTATTGCTTCTAATGCCATTCTGATCTAATCTTTTTTGTCTTCTGTTTTCTGCTTACTTTGGGTTCTTAATGTGCTCTTTTTTATTTGTTTTTCTTATAGAAATGAATACACAATATTTCTTATGCTTATAAAATATTTCAAAATTTGGTGATAGGCTTAGGTAAGGAGGAATCTTTGATAATATCCAAAGGATAAATTAAACCCAGTGATGACAAAAACGTGTAATATCCCTCATACCTGGAGTCTAAAAAACATGGCAATATCTGAGTCAACTTGGGCCACAATAGCTAATTATTGTAGACTGTGTGGCTTGTAGACAGTGACACATTTATCAACGTTTGAGAGGTAGGAAGTCCAAGCCCATGACACCAGCATGGCTGGTTTGTGACAAGGACCCCCCTGAGGTTGCACACTGCTGACTTCTTGTTATCCGCACTGTGAGAGCACTGAGCCCATTCATTTGGGCTCTGCCCCTGTGATTGATTTCCACCTATAGGACCTGCCTTTTAATACCATTTAACATTTCAACATATAAAATTTTGAGAGAAACAAATACTGAGTTCTGTATAGTAATACATAGTCTTAGGGATAAAATGAAAAAAACTTAAGAAAATTTCTTTATTAAGTTCTTCATCATTTTTAAACATTAATTGTATTGCAGATGGTCTCTGGGCTCCTCTACCTTCTATTACACTAGGCTCCTTAAAAACAATTCTTTCTTCTCACTTTAAGGTCTAATATTTCATTCTTTCTTTATTTTGTACCCCCTTTAAAGAAAACATTTGCCACGTAGTTTATTATTATAATTTATATCAATGCAGAACTTGCTATACAAGCTTTTCTGATCTTGCAAGAATATTCTGTTAAACCAGTTTATTTATCTCACCCAAGACTTGCTGACGTCTAGCCAGGGAATTTCCATGCTTCCCAGAAACAGCAGGTGACTGTTAGGTGGTTGGAAAAAATAATATGAGTAAAATGAATTGGGTATAATTTACTTTGTTTATTCTGTGTTAGTCTGTATATCCCAAAACAGTGGAATATCCCTAAGGCTGAAATCCAATATACTAATGCTTCCTTTGGTTTCCATAGATTTTACCATGGAGTGAGTGTTAAGGAAGAGATAAGATCAAATTAAAACTCAAATTGAATTCAGTTTGCACTTTGTATTCCAACATCTTCTGGATCTTTTCTTTACAAAGGGGGGAAAAAAAACAAGACAGAGAAAATGGAATCTCCCTAAATGTACTCATGTGGCCATTTCACCGTAATGATATATTTGAATGTTTGCTAAATCAAGTTATGCCATATGGGAAAAATAGCAACCACCACAGCAAAATTCTTCTATAGCTGCAATAATCCTAAATGTATGAAAAGTAATCTGCCTTTTTTATTTTTTGAGAGAAACTTTCACTTTGTTGCCCTCAGTAGAGTGCCCTGGCAGCGTTTTAGCTCACAGCAACCTCAAACTCTTGGGCTCACATGATCCTCTTGCTTCAGCTTCCTACGAGGTAGCTGGGACTACAGGCGCCCACCACAGCACCTGGCTAGATTTTTTTAGAGACAGAGTCTCACATTGCTCAGTCTGGTCTCCAACTCCTGAGCTCAAGCAATCCACCTGTCTCCGCCTCCCAGAGTGCCAGGAATTCAGGCATGAGCCACTCCAACAGGCCACCAAAGCAATCTTTTTTAAAAAGGTACCTCTAAGTGAAAGATGATTTGTCAAATCACTGAAAAGTATTCTTTCAATAGACATTTACAAGTTACTTCTAAACTTAATTATTTCAGTATAAAAATAAAAATTTTAGCTAAAAGATTTTTAGGTTGAAAATTTAATTAGCTATCAGTAGGTATACTGACATTGCCGACGATATAACCTCTTAATATTTGGTTGCAGCCTACTTTTTCTAATACATACGTAGTATTTTTGCATGTAGTAGACATAAAATTCTTAATTTTGTAACATGCTTTAAATGTATGCTTTTTTCTATGCTTCATGAGAATTATTGTTAATCATATTTTTCCCTTAATTATATCCCTGAGATTAGTCTCCAACACTAGTTTAAGTGATAACATTGCCCATATTCCAAGTACTTTTAAAAAAATTCTAAGGTATCTAGCATTCTCTGAAAAGCAATTAATGTTTAAAGGGTAAATATATTTTTTAAATTAAATAATTGATTAACTAGGTTACACACATATATTTTTGTGCATATACACTTACGAAATTACTAAAATCACTACAAGTAAGAGCTACACCTACACATTAGAAGCAGCATTTTATGATTAAGAAGTAAAAAGGAAATTGAAACATCCTTTGCTACCAAAAATTTAATGGCTCTCTTTTGCTGTATCAGTAATGCTTCCAAAGAGTAAAGAAGTTCCCAGTATGTTAATGAATATGTGGAAGTTTATCTACTTCTACCATGAGTTGTGGAAAATAGGTGAGCGAAGGAAGGCAGTGGAAAGAAATACTCAGTAAGTTTTGTTTTTTATGTCCAAAGAAGCTACCCCTTAAATATTAAACAAAGAAAGAAATCACAATCTAAAAAGTAACTAAAAATAAAAGATTATTTTTAACAGATGAGAAATGCTCATTTAATTGTAACACAGGTTTTTTTAACCTCTTGGACTTATATTATTATTATTATTTTAAATTAAATCATAGCTGTGTACATTAATGCAATCCTGGGGTACAAAGTACTGGTTTTATATACAATCTGAAATATTTTCATCAAACTGGTTAACATAGCCTTCATGGTTTTTTCTTAGTTATTGTGTTCAGACATTTATATTTTACACTTAGTAAATTTTACATGTACCCTTAAAAGATGCACCGAAGGTGTGATGGGACCTAAATTATTTTTATATCATTAAATGACATCCTGTAAAAGCTTTCTCAATTTTTGAATATCATTTCTATTAAAAATTTTAATTTAAATAAGGAGCCACATTTTGATCTACCCTGTTTTAACTCTGACTTGGGGTAAAAAAAAAAAAAAAAGTTTCTTTTTCCTTCCCTCCTTAATTCAATGAAAAAGGAATCAATTGTATTGATTGTAGTTTGAGATTTCCTATTTTTTGCACTTGTTTGCAATCATCTGTTTCACTTCATCTTAACTAACATCAAAGCAGATTATGTTTGTTTAAAGTACAAATTCATTAAGCATCATGTAGGGAAATATAGGTAGAGATGTATCCTTGTTTGAATTTGCATGCAATTTTATCTTAAGTCTAACCTGTTTATTAATGTCAAGTTACAGACTTACCTGATAGGAGATTTCCTGTGATCTGGGTCTGTGGCAGACACCATGCCTACAAATGATCCATGGGGGTTTTCTTCAAAAATTTCAAATACATAATATGGGAGGAGAAAAATGGGAGGTTCATCCTCATCCTCCACCTGGACCTTAATGAAGGTGGTGGAGGCTTCGGTATGGTACTTCATAAACTGCTCATCAACATGACGGTTTTTAACTTTGGCTCTAATACCATAGTGGTTCTGCTGTTCAAAATCCACATTCTACAGAGAAAAACAGTGTAAAAAGAATAAAAGGCTTTAGTAACCCAAGGTATTCCTTGGGGAAAAGTAAAGTTAACTTGATACATTAGGCTTCGGTTACCTTTCAGTCATGCTTTCCTTTTTATGTACACAAATTTCTCTTACATGATCATTAATTTGGCATAAACATCTGTACTTTGTTATTTGTATCTATTATAAAATGCTTTGTAACAACTTTCATATATGATTAAGATTGTATTTTTATAGGCATAAATATCTTATGGAATTAAGAATTAATATTCTCATATTTAAGAATTTTTAAAATGCTCATTATTTGATTTTTTAAAATTATTTCATATATAATTCAAGAAGCTCCATAATGCATCTCTAAACCTTTTCTCTTTAATTAATAAATTACAGGTTTTCATTTCAATGACTTAATGAAGCAAAAATCTAATCAGTTACCCTAAATCATTATATGTATTTCTGATTTGATTTCACACTCACTCCTCTGCAAAGCAAATCATTTTAGTAGGTCTACCTTTTTCAATATAACTATTCCTTCTTGGGTCTCATTATTAGTAATGACGTCGAATGTTTGTGAATCATCCTCTTCAATGCTATAATCCATTTCTGCATTCTCTCCTGCATCATCATCATGTGCTGTGATTCTGCCTATAGATGTGCCCATGGGTGCAGATTCAGAGACAGTCAGGCGGTACAAGCCTTTAAAAACAAAATTCGGGATAATTCAAATACATACTTAACATGAAACTCCAGAAACTTCTAATTATAGTATGTTTATACGCATACTTACCATTCCCAGTTACTTGTTCTAAATGTCAATCTCCAACTCTCTTTCTCTCTCTATAAGTATACATTTCCATGTATATATCTGTGTGTATGTATATCTGTGTGTATGTATATGTGTGTATGTATATAGGTGTGTGTTTGTACACACACACATACACAGAGAGTATGTACACACACAAACACACATACACAGAGGGTGCCAAAAAAAAGTGCATAGACATTTTAAGAAGAGATAAGAACTGTATTAGAATTGTCATGTTCAAATCACCTTGACTTCTGCAATTACAAGAGATACGAGATAAAATATATAAGAGCAAAAACGTTTCTGGTATATACTGAGTAGTATAATTTTAGTATAGTTTTTCTTTCTTAAGATGAGTGTACATTTTTTGGCACCCTCTGCATCTATCCTCTCACTGTCTATTTTGAAATCTGAACATTTTCTCACTTTGCTATTTGAGCCTTCATCATTGCCTCTCAAATATTTCTTAGGCAGGCCTATGACCAGTATGTATTACTCCAAATTTCTATTCATATATACACCGCCTAAGTAATTATGATTTGTATATATCGTGTCCTTCAACCATCTTGAATTAAGTTTGATAGAAACACTTCATCAATTTTCCTCAAACATTCCTTGATAACCAATTAACCATTCCTTGATAACATTCCTTGAAGTTACCAATAAATGTGAGCACAAATTAAAAGGGGGAGAAAATGAATGCATATGGTGGAGTTCTAAGCATAGAACTCAATGGTTAATGGGATCCAGGGATTTGTGAGTATCTGAGTATCTGAGGGTGGGATAAAACCTGGATTGGTGAGTATCTGAGGGTGGGAAAACCTGGATCCCATTAGCCATTAAGGAAATGTAAAGGTAGATCCTAGAGGGTTGGTAAGTGGTTGCAGCAGAAAAACAGTGTTGGAGTCAAAGACAGTCCCAGTGGTTGGGCCCTAAGAAAAAAATTGCAAACATATTTGAAATACATAGATATAACTATAAATTAATGTTTGTTTCGTTACTTTTCAGGATTAACTTACACAAAACTGATAAGGAAATACTCTGTTAGAATTGTTTTAATTTAAAATTAAATTACTATTTACAATGTGGTGTGTCAGAATGTAGAAAATCATCATACATGCCAATATTCTAAAGAAAGAAACTTCTTAGAATTAAAAGGAAGGAACAGCTATAATAGAATTTTTATTCAAAAGGATTCTTGGTCCCCTTGAAGCATAGAGGAAGTCAATTCAGAGATTGCATTTGGAGACTTTACTTTTTAACTCCAATTAATGCTATTTAATAATTGATAACATTATGTTTCTTTAGAGTGAAAATAGCAGTTGGACAGTGTAGTGTTTCTCCCATTAAATAAAAATGAAAATAATTGTTTATTTGATTATACAAAAGCCAATGCTTTGTAATTAAAGGTGATATTGAGTTTATATTAAACAACTGACCTTCAAATTTAGAAGCAACTGAAACATTTCCCTTGATCAACACTTAATCCATGCAATTTTCCATACATTCAAAAATCACTATTGACAACAAATTTTTCACAAGGCCCTGTTCTAGAGGCTGGGTATATAACAGGAAACAAGACACAGAAAACCATTAGCTTATACTTTAGAAGGTAAATAAATAGATAATAAATCAGATACTAGTGAGTACTGAGATTATGTTGTGTTAGAAGGATTTAAAAGTTTTGATAAAGTGGAAAGTATTGGCTGTGGCTGTGATTTTTGAATAAGCATTGAAATAAATGAATGTGTATATGAGAAAATAGAATTTCAAGAAAAGGAAAAGACTGAGATTCTTGAGTGTTATGGGCAGAGAGAGGTCAATTGTCTTTATGGTCCTTTTGGTAAGCAGAAGGTAGAATAGAAATAGATGAGATTTAAGAGGCAATGAGACAGGATGGGAGGATGGAGATAACGTTCATGCTATACTAAGTATTTAGACTTTTTCTGTGAGAAGGAAAGGAAGACATGGAAGTGGTGAGAACTGACTTATATTTTAACGTGGCCTTCATCTTGGGCCAAAGTTGTGATCTATTCTTCATATGAAAGTGTGAGTGATTGCAAACTGGTTTCATAATAGTACTGAGTACATTGGATATTTTTTTCTATTCTTGAGATACTTTACTAAGTAGGGTATGTTCCAGCTCCATCCCTGTAAATGTAAAAAAGGTAAAGTCTCCATCTTTTTTAAGGCTGCATAATATTCCATGGTATACATATACCACAATTAATTAATCCATTCATGGGTAAATGGGCACTTGGGCTTCTTCGATGACTTGGATATTATGAATTGAGCTTGCAATGAACAATCTGGTGCAAATATCTTTGTTATAAAGTCACATTAAAAAATGCTCGTCATCTTTAATCAACAGAGAAATGCAAATCAAAACCACTTTGAGATATCATCTAACTTCCGTAAGAGTGGCTCACATAACAAAATCACAAAACTACAGATGTTGTCGTGAATTTGGAGAAAAGGGAACATTTTTGTACTGCTGGTGGGAGTGCAAGCTCATACATCCCTTTTGGAATGAAGTATGGAGAATACTCTAGGATCTAAAAGTAGACCTGCCCTTTGATCCTGCAATTCCTCTACTCGATATATATCCAAGAAACATATAGTATCTTTTAAAAGCACAGATGACAGGATCTTCAGATAAATGAATTTTGAGGCTAAGAAAAGAAAAAGAGAAGTGGAAAGATCGCTTTTAACCTTTGAACACAATAATTTTCTTCTCTGAGGAAGGGTGTGTGTGTGCATTTGTGTGTGTGTGTATCTGTGTATTTGGTCACAGAATATTGAAAGTTAGGCATTATTAGGAATTCTGAAGTACAGATTATCAACTTAGGAGTAAAATTAGAATTGACTTGGATATTGTTGGAACAATAAAAACTGGATCATTAATTCTTCTCACACAGAGGTGTTGGCCTGAATAAGTGAGGTTTGGGCTTGAGCAATATGAAACACTAATTTGTGAGTATCGGAGGGTGGGAAAACACGAGGAAGAGGCAGTTTCAAGGAGGAGGAAGGCAGTATCAAGGGCTTGATTTAGTCTATGTTAGGTTTTAAATGTGCATCGCGAGTGTAAATGAAGATTCTGAGCATAAAACTGGATTTACACCAATTGGAGGGTGGGGAGTGTCACCCACAATAGAAGCATGTGTATTGAATATTGAAACTGTGGGGAGGCAGTGAGCGTTCACAAAGGAAAGCAGTGTGAACCAAAGCAAGGAGGCAAGTGTCACATTCACCCAAGGTCAATATGACTGAAAGCAGTTACATCATCATCTCACTCTTTACCTGAGGTAACTAAGAGAATTTTAGAAAATAGTTTGAATGTTCTAATTTATTCAAAAATATTAAAGTTGGGGAAAAGCAGAAGAAACTAAGAAAGGCAGTGGAAGCTTCAAGATATTTTGTCTCAAGAAGTTTTCTTGGGAATTCTCCTCCTGTCTTCCAGAGTCTCACCCTGGTCACTTCATCATCATCTGCATAAAACTTGGAGATTATCCCACTTTGTCCTGCTATAGTCTAGGCCCAAACTAATTACCTGAGTTCTTAAAAGTGGAAGAATTGGCAAGTTGTTGGTTAGAGAGATGTCACCGTGAGAACTATCTAACACTCTTTGCTGTTTCCGAGACAGGTTAGCTAAGCCCAGAAGAGCACAGGGGGCTCTAGGATTTAAGGATGCCCTCCAGTCGATAGCCATTTGGAAAAAAAGAGAGTTCAATTTTTCAAGCATATAGAACTAAATTCTGCCAATCCTTAAATGGGAAGGAAATGGATCATCCCTTAGGTCCTACTCCAAACACAACCCTGAAGATGTCTTGATCACAGCCTGATGAGATACATACCAAACTTCCTTAACATAATAAATTTGTATTGAAGCACGAAGTTCATGGCAATGTGTTAAAGAAGCAATAGAAAACGAACACATCACCCTTCCATTTGTATTTGAAGTTTAATGCTAATGAAATTAACCACAATTTAGAAAAATTAATAAATTTGTATAATTCTAAGGTTAGCACAATGTTTTTAGAATGCAAACTCTATTCCATGGTACACATACACCACAATTTGGCAAACCATTCATGGGTCGATGGGCATTTGGGTTGCTTCCACAACTTGGCAATTACGAATTGGGCTGCAATAAACATTCTGGTGCAAATATCCTTTTTGTAAAAAGATTTATGTTCTTCTGGGTAGAGACCTAGTAATGGAATTGCAGGATCAAATGGTAGGTCAACTTTCATTTCCTTGAGAATTCTTGATACTTTTTTCCAAAAAGGCTACATTAGTTTGCAATTCCACCAGCAGTGTAGAAGTATTCCCTTCAATCTTCACATCCACTCCAATATATGTATACCATGGAATATTGTGCAGCCGTAAAAAATGGAGACGTTACATCTTTTATGCTTACCTGGATGGAGCTAGAACATATTCTTCTTAGTAAAATATCTCAAGAATGGAAGGAAAAAAGTATACAATGTGCTCAATACTATTATGAAACCAATATATAATGACTTACACATTCACATGAAAGATAAAACACAAATATAGTCCAGAAAGACAGAGAGGAGAGGAGGAAGAGGGGAGGGGAGGGGTGAAGGCTAGTGGAGAAAAGGGTATTTGGTGGGATCTCACCCAATGTGCACAATGTGAGGGTGCATTTCAAAACAACTAAGAGTATATTATAAATGTCTTACCGCAAAAAATAAGTAAGTGAGGTGATGGTTATGTTAATCAGTTTGATTTAAGCATTCCACATTGTATATCAAATCATTAGATTGTACTCCATAACTGTATACAGTTATGATTGAATAATTATTAAATTAAAATTTGAATTAAATTAATGCTGTCTAAAATGTGTCGACTAAACTTAAAAAAAATGCAAACTCTAACATTGGCCCATATTTTAACACACAGATATTTACATTATATGAAGTTTCAGGATGCTTTTTACTTACTTTCTTTAAATATAGGCTTATTGTCATTAACATCTGAAAGTTTAATTAATACACTTGTTGTTCCAGACAGTGCTCCAGGCTGACCAATCATGTCTTTGGCTTGAACAATTACCCAATACTCATCTTGTAGTTCTCTATCCACTTTAGAAGATATTCTTATAACTCCTTTCAAAATGTAATAAAATTTCAGTCATTATTTTATTATTAACCAAGGCATTGTCTTATTTAATTTCTTAAGCATTTTACCATACCAATCACTCTTTTGATATACTTTGAATATGTCAGATGTTCCCCTGATGAAAAATAATAATAATTCAAGTACCAACAAGAGTCTAGATTGATGAACACAATACTGGGGACACTGGTAGATTCTTAATACAATACCACGTTAAGATGATTCACATGTGGAAATATGTATTTCTTATTTTTACCTAAACCTGTTTTCTGCTATCTTCTCTAACACAATATTGGTAACTGTTATAATAAATGACCACCTCCTACAAAATTGTTTAGTAAATATTAATTATCACTGAAATGAAAAACTCAAAACAGGATCACAGGAGACAACCAAACAATTCTAAATATTTGGGGAACAGTTAAATACAAATATAAGGAAAAAAAATAGACAAGTGGCAAAAACAAACAAAAACAAAAAACACAAAAATATGTACGCCATCACTATTTATCAAGGAAATGCAAATTAAAACTACCAAGAGACAAAGCCTTACTCCATCAGATTGGCCATTACTAAAAATCAATAATTACTGTTGTTTTAGTAAAAAAAAAAAAGAAAGAAAGAAAGAGAGAGATATTAGCACTTATGTATTGAAAAGGCAATGCTTATACTCTGTTGAAGGCAATGTAATCTAGTACATCACTGTGGAAAATAATGTGGAGATTCCACAAAGAAGTAAAAGATAGACCTATCATTTGACTCAGTAAATGCACTGTTGGGCATTTAACCAAAGGACAACTGCACGTAAGTGTTTATAGTGGCAAAATTCATAATTGCAAATACAGTAGGATGTCCACAGTTGACCACCTCCTGGACCTAATTTTCATACACCAGACATGCATTACAGGTACTGAGGCCTCGTTCCTTATGTTGACCACCTCTATTTATCACAGTCCCTTGGTAGTCAACATACAGAATTTCTACTGTATACAGAATCAACCTATGTGCCCATGAACTGATAAGAGGATAAAGAAAATGTGATAGATATATTCCATCAAGTACTATTCAACCATGAAAAGGAATGAAATAATATATATTGAAGCCATCAGAATAGTACTAGAGACCATTACCCTAAGGAAAGAATCCCAGGAGTAGAAAATCAAACACCACACATTCTCACTTACAAGGGGGAACTAAATGAGGGATATGTAGAGTCCTGAAGTGATATAATTGACATTGGAAACTAAGAAAAGGGGACAGAGGGGAAGGTGATAGATAAAAAACTACTAACTGAGTGCAAAGCATACTATTCTAGATACACTAAGAGTCCTGACCTTCGGCATTATATAATTCATCCATGTAACAAAAACACTTTTACCTCCTAAATATATTGAAAGAAAACAAAAAGGCAATTCTCAAATGTATCCGAGGCAAAGCATTCATTTAAAAAGTTGTGTTACTTTTTTTAAAAGGGATAAATTGGACTTAAAAACTGAAGAAAAAAAAAAAGTTTCACTAATGTAATCAATTGCATGGCTACACGATACAGAGCCAAAACCATTGACTATGGTGACCAGCTAGCATCTCCCTCTGTGTGCAAGGGAGGATTGTGCTTCTTATTGGCAAAAGAGAATAGTATTAGAGCTTTTGGTCATCTGTGCTCAAAGCCATGCAGATTAGTCAAGCAGTGGGTAAGAGAAACAGAGGGGCCTTTACTTCCTCTTATCACGCCTTCAGTTAATTATGTTTACTTTATTTTCAAATTCTCTTCTCAGTCTTCATACCGAACAAAGGATATATTTATATTCCAAGATACTCTTATATACCCCAAATCTTAGACTTCAGTGTTTGGACCCACATTTGTCTTGCTGTTTATTCTAAATCCTTCATCAGTGAATCAGTAGCATTAGCAAACTTGCCCAATAGATTTAAGAAACCAGTGTGCAAGGTAGGGGCAGTGGAGATTGGGAAGACAGCACTTAATGTGGTCACAAAGGTCCAGCATGACCCAGTGTGTGTTTATTCCCCAGACACTGCCCTTTCTGCTCTCTGTTTTTCTTCTCCACACTTGCTTCTAGTAGGTCTTCTAAGAGTTCCAACTTCTCTTCTAAGTTACCTGCCCAAATTCTTCCCATGACCTGGCACACTCTTCCCCCGTCTTCCCTCTGGCCATCAGCTCAGCTCAGCATTCTGGTTTCAGTGTTCTCCGTCTTGCCCACAAAATCTGAGCTTGTTCTCACTTTTCCCCTCTTATTAGAACTTCTTTTTTCACTTCATAATTAATTACGAGTTGGATGTATTTATACCAATATTCACATGTTTAGCATATATCTGTAAGTTCTGAGAGAGGAGTCTGTCTTTGTAGCTTAGTTTAGTTACTGGATTAAATGCTGTAGCATCACACCTCTACTGTCCAGCATCTTATATAATGCCAGATGCATATTCAGGCTTTCTCACCTAGGACCGTGTGAGGAGATAGAAGCCTAATGTCTTAAGGCATTCACTCCATATAATAAAATCACTTCTCTCCTGTACATCCAGATTAATAAAAATTAAATACCATCATTGGGAGACTTACGAACATAGCGATTCACATTGCATTTCTCATAATCTGATTCAAGAAAGCTTCATTGAAAAATACTGAGCCATTTAATATTTGATTAACGAATGAGTAAACAAAAAACATGTAAAGGTCAAGCAAAAAACTTTGATTCTTTAAAGGTTTTCTTATAGTCAAGGTGGAAATAACATTTTCCTTTTGCTGCAAATGATAAAATTTCAACTTTTTGGCACTTGCGACATTCTGGGTGATTAGTTATATATTTTTTCTTTTCATCTTTAGAGACTATAAGTTCCTCGAGGAAATATTCATATGGGCTTAGTCTTTGTTTTGAACATAACAGTTAACATTGGCTAAATAAATTAGTATCATATAAGTATGTATTCGATAGTTATGTTTAAAAGAAAAATTTGTGTTTTATTTATTTTATAAAATGTTCAATTGATTAAACTGGTGAAAAAATATAGAAAAATAATCAAATATAGTATTCATCTAAATAAAAAATGTGTAAAACACGGAACTTCTTATTTTCATGTGAATGCTTCATACCAATTCATGCACTCAGTCTTAGACTCACATTTAATCTCATTCTGAGTATGCAGGTATAACTCTCTGTGGTTTTATTTTATTTGTTGATAAATAATGAGGCTGAGCATTTTTAATACACTTAGAGATCTTTTGTATATCGCCTTTTGTCAATTGCTATTAAATATCCTTTGCCCATATTTTTAAATTAGGATATTTGTATTTTGTTTTTTTTCTGAGTGATTTATAAAATTTTCCCATGTTTTATAAACCCAACACAAGTCATTTGCTATATGGATAAATCCAATCTCCCAACCTTAGAAAATCAGCTAAAGGGCTACAAGAGTAAAACTAATTAAATGCTTAGAAATTATAACCCATTTATTTATTGAAACATCAGGCCTACTGTAAAACATGTTTCTAGCAGATATTTTTGCTGGCATTTGCCTACTTCAGAATCATGAAAACAGCACTGTATTTTACTCACAAGTACCTGTTGTTGGTTCAATAGAAAAATATGGTTGGCCTTGTAGTAAGCTGTAGAGGAGACGAGCATGATTGCCACTTGAAGGATCATCAGCATCTCTTGCGGTCACCTGGGTGACTAAGGTTCCTAAAGAGAAAATACACAGCGCAGTACGTAAGACAGTGGTCTTGTTCAAGTACGAATTCAATCCAGAAAAACATTCTTTCTGTAGCAAGAAAACTGATTTTATAAAACATCCTGCTTGTTCATAATTGTAAAAGTAATTATTTTTGTATAGGCAAGAGAGTAGAATCTAATACGAAATATCCTTAATTCCCTATGTTGAATTTTAAGCATATAGGTTTGTGACATAATAAATATAACTATTAAACTATTGATTAGAATGTGTAATTTGTAAATTCATAAGCTTTCTAAGGTCTGTAGTGGAGGAATTAAAAATAACTTGGAAATGTTTTTCACCAACAAATAATGGGATGTTGATAAGCATTCATTCATAAAGATTATTGAAATGAGCTTGAGGGAATACCCAATTGAGGATGGGTGAAATATTGAGCATGTTCAATTCCTTTCTATAATATACTTAACTTGTCTTGAAGAAGAAAAAAAGCAAGAGCAAAATCTTGCAGATATTGATATGATAAGCATTTTCATCAAAATTTTGTAACCACCAATAAAATCATGTGATATAATTATTTCTAAAAATGTTTATGGAAAAATATTATGCTTTAAAACTAGATTTTTGTAAACATGGAATTGGTCATTATGGATTTTTTTTTTTCTGCAGTTTTTGGCCAGGGCTAGGTTTGAACCCACCACCTCTGGTACATGGGGCTGGTGCCCCGCATTATGGATCTTGTGGAAATCTATATTCTTTGAAACACTGTATTGTGTTGATGAGAATGTAACACAAATGGCACAAAATCAAATAGCTTCTGGTTTTCTTTTCAATAGAGTCATGAATTTTTCCTTTACAATTTCATTTCATAAGCTGAGCCACTCTAATAGGCAAACCTTCTATACTTTAACAATTGTTGAAATTTTCACTGTTTCCTTCAATGTTGTGCATTCTTTGCTGTTTGCTCTTAGCATTTTTATGATATAACTTACATGAAGACTTGTTATTTGTAAGAGATTCAATTTGTACATTTACCTATAGTCAGGAATTAGCAGTATAGTCCACACAAAATTCAAAAAATTACTATAAGACCAATAAACTGTCTTTCAATGGAAATGAACAAGTGTCTCACAGCCCTCTTTCTTACATTACCTGTTATATGTAAATAAACAGTCACTTGGTGATTGAGACTGTCAAATGTTTAATTCCTATACTAATTTTTATAAGAATATATGTAATCATTTTATATTTGCTAGTAATGTCTGAGGTGTGTCATGCTTGGGTCATTACAAACACATGTATCACCACAATGGACCTTTCAAGGTATAGGAGGCTTCCCATGCTTATGTAATTACTTCTTTTTAAAATCATGATTATCATTAACTGTCAGAATCACTTCCAAGAAGTTCTTGAAAAATGTGATTCCCACCTCCTCATCATCCCGTTCCCTAACAACAGGCCAGTCATCACTATGAATTGTGAATGTGTTCTAAAACATTATGGCTACAATTCTGCATAAGAATCATTGTTTATACAGGCTCATCACTGCATCTTTGTGAATCTGTCTTAGATACTTTATTTCTTTAAACAATTATTCTGAATATTTCAAATAAAGAAGAAAGTGAAAAAAATCACATTAGACATATAAAGTATATCTGAAAAGAGTCAACTTCTATTTGTAAAAGCACTTTTAGAAAATTGGGAATAAAAGGAAACTTTCTAAATGGAATAATGGACATTTTCAAACTTCAGTGTAATCATATTTAATTGCTAAAACTCTTCCTCTGACATAAAGAAAAAGAACGTTTCTAGCACTGCTATTCTTAAATCACTGCACTTAACCTCCTAGATAATGAAATGAGCCAATAACATGTATTTACAAAGAAATAATAGATATTAGAAAAGAATAAATAAGACTATAATTATTTAGAGACAAGAATACTTTTGCTACAAAATCAAGGAGCATTTACATATGCTTTACAAAAAGTATTAAATTAATAAATTTAACAAAGTAACCGGAATATAAGTAATATATAAAAATCCATTTGTTATAGCAGAAATATATATTTTGAAAAATATTGAAGGTATAATATATAGGAAAATAAGTACAATATCCATGAATACCTAACCAAAAATTATTGACCTCTGAAATAGAACTAAAGAAAAATTAGTAATACTAAAATGCAATCATGGGCAAAAATACTAGATTGATGAATTAGATGAATAAATACTTAGAAATGACATATAGATCCGTACTTTAAGTGTAATTCAATCAAAATACAGCAGACTGTATGAATGTTTATGTTGAAAATATAATTAACATAATTAATTTTGTAGGGAAAGGCAAAAGACCAAGCATAGCCAAGGAAAAAATCAGGACATTGAAAAGACTTATACAAATAAGGAGCAAAGCCTTATGATAAACTGCAGCAATCAAGAACATAATACTGGATCTGGACCAAAAAATGGGTGGTAGAACTACCTGGAGAGTCACAAGTGAAGTTATGCTGATGTGGAGAGCTCCTTGATTATACAAAGGCGGTAGAGTGGATCTTTGGGGAAACTTTTCAATAAATTCTGCAGGCCACTTGGATAGCTCTATCTGTGTAATAATCTATCCATATAACATCTATCTATTGATCTATAATTTGATGCCTACTTTACAACATTCATAAAAATCAATTTAAAAGTGATTGCAGGTCCAAAAGCAAAAAAAGAATAAAAAGAAAAATAAGAATGCAAGAATTAGAATAATCAAACTTCTAGAGAAACTAGGAAATTGGAAGAAAAAGTAAACAGTTCTTAATCAGGGTAATCACATGCATATAATAGCCATAAAATATATATTTATTTCTGGTAAATTTTATGTTTATTTCAACTCACAAATCTCTGTTTCTATTCATTTTACATATTTATTTGTTATTATCTTCCGGCATGTTTTGGTCGCTTTTACTCTGCTGCATCCCTAAGGGTAACTGACCCAGGAAGAGCGAGAAGCTTGGTACGTGCCATGTATAAGATCTCACTGGTGAGCCTCTCTGCTTTCATTGATCAACATTTTATTCTGGGATCCTTAACACTTACAAAGTTGATTTTACTACATCAATGAATCAAAACTTAAATTCTTCAAATTATACTGCAAATAGTTATTTGTAAAAGAAGACATCAAAGATCAAATTAAAACACATTAATTAAAATCTTCGTATAGAATATTTGAACCTTAAATATATTACCAGAAGAACATTCTTTGGCAGTATTCACATTGTTTTTTTTTTCTTTTCTTTTTTTTTTTTAATTATTTTTTATTGAGTCATAACTGTGTACAATGATTCAGGCTTGGAGTACAGTGTGAGGGCTTCCCATACAATCGGAGATATTTTTATCCACCTGATTAATGTAACATTCATGATATTTTCTCATTTA